>MJHO01000220.1:0-144778 GCA_002076135.1 Xerophyta viscosa | reverse complement strand
CGGACTAGACCGATGGCAGTCTTGTATAGATTTCTTGGCTTACGTAAAATATTGCTAAGTGCTTTGTCTTGTTTCTTGCATCTTTTTTTATTGATTGCCGGAGAGAACGAGGTATGAGTGAACAATTGAGGTTGGAATGTTGTTCACTTATAGGTATTCTTCGCTTTATTGTCTGAATGAATAGTTCATTTCGTGTTTTTTTTTTTTTAAATATTTTATTTTATTATAATTTGGTTATTGGGGCAATATTTTACATTGTATCAGAAGAAAAGTTGTCTTTCTTATTTTATCTTTCCTTTTCTTTTGATTTAAACTAACAAAATAGCTTAGAGGTTTTTAAGTCTATATGTATGTATTCATGGAAGCCAGGTGTTCCTTCAGTCTCTTGGAGGATCGCCTTGAGGGTGTTTACATATAAGATGCACTTTATGATATTAAGTTTGTTTTTCCTTCCTCTCTCTCTTTTTTTTTTTTTTCCGTCTACCTGCTAATCGCGACAGGTAGCATTTACTTGTGGTGGAAAACTTCAGGGAAAGGGATCAATTCAGCCCTTTGTGTATCCTCAATTAACCTATCAATCTAGTTGGTTTGGTATTTTATAACACTCATTTTACTTTATACTTATAATTTTAATTTAGCAACACTATTATACTTTATATCATAATACTATGATATTGTGCTAGCAAACACTTAACATAATTCGTTCGGAACATTTCATACCAACACTATTATACTCTGCTAGCAATATTATTATATATCACCGCTAACCATAGTTTTCGGTGCCGGTCGACATGCTGGGCTCGCACGTGCCTGTTCCTGCAATTGTTGGTACGGTATGAACCGGCACAACACGTGTTAAAAAAAAATTTAAAATTTAAATTAATTTTTTATTTTTTAAAAATACAAATATTATTATATATCACCACTAACACTATACTAGTCATCTGAAACTAAAAAAATTCTTAATTTGAACAAGTTCTTTTTTATCGGACTGAATTGTAAGAGATTTGATATCTCCTAAATTTTCAGGAGGGTTTTATATTGAGAAAGCAGCAAGTATGGAATTAGCAGTTGAAAATTGCTACTTTTTCCAAATGCATAAAAAAAAAAAAAAAATCTCGTTCTACACAACTTTCAAAAAATCTCTCTACCACTATTACTAAAGTCCAATGCCAAATACCATATGAGCATGGTGATTTTTTTGGTGAAATGGTTGGGGGGCACTATCACTACCCTTTGCAGTTTCAGTCCTTCATAGTTCATCCCAAAAATGCACAAAAACTGTATCAGGTTGAGCTGCAAGCACACCCTCAACTAGGAATTGCTTTAGAAACAAAGGGCATTGAGAAGTTATTTATGACACAACTTACACAGAGATTATTTATATTTACATCAAACAACAACTTATGTACAAGGCTTTAAATGCCTGGCGGAAATCTACAAAGCAACTATTCAAATTAGGATCCTCTTAAAATCTATCTTCGGCAGCAGGTCAAGTATTCTTGTAATTACAACATTTCAAAATCATAACTTCCTATAACCTCAAGATCATCTAAACTTCTGGGATTAGCTTCATCAACACTGGTCGACCCAGTCTGTAGAAAAGAACAAAAAACAACATATCGTAGAGAAATTAAGAATATCGGGGTAATGGGAAAAAATGATGTGTATATTCGTGTATCAGAGACGATAAAAGTTGGTTTATGTATGCACTATGCAAGGTCTTCTTGATTCAGATGGGTCCTAAGTAAATGAAGTTTATTCTTGGCAAAAAGCTATACTCGTAGAAACAATGTTATCAGAAGTATTCAACATTTAGAGGTCCCCAAGAACTTGCAGATAGATTAATTGTTTACTTGCATGTAACAAGGTGGTAGTAAAATTTAGACTGATGGCAAGAACAGAGCATGAAAGTTTGTGAAACAAAGTATGCACTCGCAAACTCAATCAATCATTGGCTATAGGCTTACAACAACAACAACAACTAGAACAAAGTATTTTCCCACTAAAGAACTATAATGCTGAACTAAATGGATTATTGACGAAACAACCGCTTAATTTATTTTTATAGGAAATTATTTTTGTAAGGAAGTGGACGGTTAGGAAAGAAAGTAAATAAAAATGCGGACACATTCATTCTATTTAACAGACATTATTCATAGGTACACATTTACCCGGAAAAGATTGGCTCGAATCATATTCAAGGGTGACGTGGTGCTCCTCGTCAATATGCATCTTCAACCATCTCCAAAAAACTAATGAACATGTATGGTGATGAGAAGTGTCACATTGTCCCTGAGAGTCTTGAAGACCATGTAGGCCTTCAAAACTCGAAAATATCATTTTTATGTTCCTTATATATTCATTCTTTGGTCTTCCACCGCCCCCTTCGAGCACAATAATGTTTTCAAAGGACACAAAATCCTTCTCAATGCTGACTGTAATAATCAAATGCAAATACTAACTGAGCTTATGCTATCTAAGAATTTGCCTACCAGTTTCTTTTAGCCTTTCGAATAGAACCCGAATCTCCGGATGAAAGTAAAAGGCTACACTTGCAGAATCATATTATATTGGGCACCATAGTAGTACTTTTGTTCATATTAAAAATTCATGAAATAATTATCAGAAACTACTTGACAGTGTTTAATTGCATACAAAGTTCTCACCTTAGCTTCTCGGTAACATTCAAGCATGCGACGATACTGTTGGCGTGCTGCAGGAGAATCTACCATGGACAGTACTCTAGACACAGCTTCGTCAAGAGCTGCATTGACTTTTGTTTTCCTGAAAACCTTGACAATGTCTTCCTCCTCATCTTCATCTCGATCATTATTATAAATAAATTCTGGTTCTGCACGGTATCCTCGCAAACCAACTCCTTTCCGACGCCAGCGCAGTACAACCTTCTCTAAAACACCAACGATCGACACAAATTCCTTATAGTTCTTCCTTACTTGATGACCCCTGACATGAGCCTATTGCCAACAAATACAAAATTAACCAAAGGCATAGGTCAACATTATTGCATTAAATAATGCACATGTAACCAGAAAAAATATGAGATCTGAGTGCAGGATAATAGTCACAAAAAAAAATGCTAGAGCTCCCAATATTTCTCCTAACCCTACACAAAGTGAAATATTGGTTGCTCAAAAGTTAGCAATCTTATATCACAAAGTTATATGAATGACTTTCTGGTAAAATTTGGGAGCTTTAGCATTAGGCTACTAGTTAGCCTTACCTGTATCTTCACCACGTTTTGACGGAAGTTTAGAAATTCTTTCCGGCCTTTCCAACCTTTGTACTTCTTTTGAATAGAGAGAGCTGCTTTATCCAAGTTTTTGTCTCGAGAACCATTGGCATTCCTATATAACTTATATGCAGCTGAAAGCTCATTTATATCAACTGGAGTCAAACCGAATTCATCACGACTCAGCGCAGCATTTTGTTCCCTCTTTCTAAACGAATGAGCCCGGAATGCAGCCTGTATTCGTGCAGCAGCTTGAGCAGCATTCCTGACAGCTGCTAAAGAATCTTTAAGTGAGAGTTGATCTTCCGTGCCACCATGTGTCTGGATAGTCCTCCGTGATATGCTTTCCACAGCTTTTTCAGCCTCCAGCGCAGCACAACCTTTGGAAATTTCACTTTCTTGAAGAATGAAGGAAGATAGATGGCTAGTTAGGGCTGCTTCTGAAAGATAACCAGCCAGACCTTCGTGGCCATTTAAAGCAGCTATGGACGCTGGGGTTTTCCCAGCTGGATCTTGTGATGTGGGATCTGCCACTGCTCCAGCTGATGCCCCAGCAGCAAGAAGGGCAGCAACCATCTTTTCTCTAAAGCAAATGTCAATGCAAAAATTTAAGTATGCTGTGCATGCGGTCTACTGGACATACTATATTTCTTTTTTGAGAAAATGATTTATTAAAAGAAAAATAAAATTGCTATTGACTAAAATGCAACGAGCACGTGAAAAGTACCTACCTTCCAAACCGTGCTGCCCAGTGAAGAGCTGTCCACCCACTTCCATCACGGAAGTTTATACCTACACCAGAACTGAGAATCGGAGCTAATGCCCACACGTAACCCAACCCAGAAATAATGTGTATAATACCTTGTTCTTGCTTGGACAAGGGACAATCTGTCCCTGTACTTTCACTTAGACACTTACACGACAACCATTGGTGCAATTTATCTTTCAAAAGTTCCTGCAAGACCCAGTCTGTGGTAACTGACTTATTCTGTCTACCCTCACGGAGTGCTGCAATGAAGAGTTCCCATTCGTAACTAGTGGCTTTTGAATTTATAGAAGTCTGGGCTTCATATCCACATAAAAGAAGATTTGCAAATCTCACAAGCAATAACATCTCCTCAGAATTTTTGTTATCCCCAGCTTCCGGTGAATTGTCTGGGCGACTAGCCAAACTATGGTTAGCACGGAATTCGAATTCTCTTATCTGACTACAGGGTTCTCTGTTCCCTGTAGTAATGCACAGAGAAACTTTTCCAGCAATGCACTGAGGAGTATGGCAACGAAAAACGCCTGTCTGGACAATTTCAAGAGGAACTTCAGTATCTCCAAACATAACTGCCCAGGGACCCTCTGAAGCATCACAAGGAACGTCACCTACAATAAGAACCTGAAATGGAGAATGTTTCATCTCAGTTAGCATATCCAGATCTGATGACATAATAAATATGACAATAACACAGAAACAAAACCCAGCTTTTGTTTAAATCAGAACTTGGCAAAGAATCCAAATCTAAATGGTGAATCTGCATTCATTAAAATACAGATTAATGGAATATCAAACATAGACCAGGATTTTACTTAAAGAGAGAAAAGTTTACAATGCAGAAAGCATTGTTGCCTTTACCTATGAATCTTTTATTAGATGCCATATATATTGTCCCAAGTCAATCAATTGTCAAAAAAAATTAGCATACATGAGGTATTAATGTTCAGACTATGTACCTGTGAAGTGCCTTGATTGACTGCATGATAATTTAACTAAATGGAAAATATATAACAGCTAATATCAGTTCAAGCCCGACAAAAGTTCCATGTATCATTTTACTCACCAAGGCTCTCATATTCAATTTAGTCCCTGTCAACACAATGTGATACAATATCTAAACATCTGTAACTATAAACCTAGATCATTACAAAACTGTCAAGCAAAAAGCCTCATCTTTGACATCGACACTTTCCATTAACAGTAAAACCCTGTGATACATACACCCCAACACTTTGATGTGACATTACAACTCTATTATACTGGTCCCCTTTTCAGGGCTAAATTGAAATGTGTTGCAGCCACTGGACTGAAAGCAAGGTTACTCACAGGGGTTCGACAGAAAGTGCCACTAATATAAATTACAACCTATATATAAGAGTATCTAATATATGTCTGGATGGTGCATCTTTTCATCCATTTTGACGAAATATGAGGAAAAGTCATTTTGCGCCACCCATAATGAATACACAGCAATTGCTAGCCATGAAATCCACAATGCAAAATTCAAGGATGATGCAAAACTAATAAGTTCTTCTAGAATATTCCATACCATGTGAACATCCTGAATAAGAATGACTAAATGAAAAATAAAAACTAAAAGCTTTACAAGTTACCTTAGTGCTTTCATAAGCAAATGCCCACTCTGGAGATATTTCATGGATACTGAAATGCTGTTTATGAGCTACAGTTAAACTTGACTCTGTTACCAGGAAATTTTGATACTGGCTCTGGTCAAACCACATACCCGGAGCATCCATAGTCAGACCACTGCTACCTTCCATGATACTAGTTTCTGTTGAACTATATGATGGTTTCACAATTTCGGGAAGCTGTGACATCAAAGTTGGTGATTCTAGTGGATTATCAGAACCTAACAGAAACCTTCTGGCTTCTGACAATTGTATGTACATATCTCTTTTAGAAATCTCAGATCCATTTGGCTTATCAGTTGCATAATGTGCTGCACATGAAGCTCCAGATACCAGACCCTTTGGTGATGTAGCCAGTGAATAGTCCTGTTAAAAGAATCCAGATGAAAAATATAACGTCTGTTTCTAGAAAAGGCATTTTGTTTTATCATGTTTCCCTTCCTCTTGTTTTCTTATTTGGTTTTTCTTTTTTCAGGCAACTTGGAAGCAGGAGAAGGTTGTGAGTGGTTGTAAACTAAACATGCTTTCAAATACAACAAAGTATGATCAAGCAACTAACTGAATCAAAAGCGATGTCTACATAGACACATTTTGAAACAAGGAGAACCACCTCCTGTGCCATGCAAGTAGATTTGATAGAACGAACTAAAACAACAAGAGTTGCACCAAAAGAACTAAGAGAGCATGTAGGTTTCAGTACTCACTGTTGTATCACTGCCAGAAATATCTTCAGTAGCACCATGGGATCTGAAATTCAAAGTCTTGTCAACATCATTTAGGGATCTGAAAGTCGAAATATCTGCAGTACATGAACTCATCTCCAGCACATCGTTCCATGACATATTTTCTTTCTTTGCACCGATATAACCATGACATGTTTCATTCGATTGGCCTCCTTGATTACCTAAACAAAAAAGCTTAATAGGTTATACTGGAACAGAATTAGAGTGGATTTACTCAAATGTTACGAAGCAACTGAATTTACTAAGCAAACTTTATAAAAAGAATACATAAAAACTCGTCTTAGCTAGAAACTCATCAACAGTATGACCACATCTTTATTGCATGATTGATGATGAGAATAATTGTGATTATCTAGCTAGAAACTAATTAAAAGTATGTAACATAACTTAAAACTCAAACCAACAACAAAAACCAAAGAGACTTTTGAATATGTGTTAAAAATAGGTGTTTTCCATGATGCCTCAATAAAGCATCTAAACTGCAAGGAATTTCCTATGAGCAAGATGGATAAAATGCTAATATATACCTTATTACAGGCGTCTGGCATTAACTGATTAGTAATAAAAACATCTGATTTTTCTATGGTTTAGTATATTCCCAAAAAAAAAAAAGAATACCTTCATCAAGATTAAATATAAGGATCCTTGTAGCATTCCTTGGAAATAACAAAACAACAATGAACAAAATCCTATCTAAATTTTTATAAAATGAGCAACATGAAGTTGGTAATAGGAGAGTGCGTCATTCGTTATCTAAAGTTGATAATGGAGTCATTAATGTTATTGCTTTCTTGTTGTGTGCATCTTCCTTTGCTTGTTTTGGGCGCGCTCGGTTTGATTTCTTGCTTTGCGGAATGTTATATTATAGGAATATTGTATTATTGGGAAAGTGTTATGTAACAGAAACTATTGTATTAGTAAGCAAGTAGAAAAATAAGGAAATATTTGTATTAGAGAAAAGTTGAATCATGAGAGCATTATTAAGAGAAAAATATAGTATGGGTCCAAATGGGCATCATCTATAAATCGACAATGTATCTTTTATTTTGAGTTATGGAATAAGAATAATTATTTTAGAGTTTTTTAGTTTGTAGAAGTCGATGCCTCCGGTGTTTATCCTCGTCACGTTCGGGCCGCTGACGAGAGTTGATCTACTTGGTTCATAACATTGTGCTTGTGTGTTTGGGTGTTTGTATGCTTGTGACTTTTGTTTTCGTGTGCTTGTGGGCTCTAGGGCATGGTTGTGTAGTGTGTACATTTTATTCTCCCAGACTCCCGCGGACGGGACTTATGACTGGGATGTTGTTGTTGTTGTTGTTATTCTTGTAATGGAGTCGTCACAAATCAAATTCTCACATAAATTTGTGAGTAACATTTATTGGGGACACTCTTGGACTTTGCATTCACATGAACTGATGAACACAATCCATTCTAAGTCTAGATGGTTGGTGTCCACCTAGATACAAAAATATTGCTTCTTATAGCATTATCATCTCTTAACAAGAGGAATATTTTGTTTTCCTAAAAGCAAAATGGAAGATAGAAGCTGTACTTTTCAGTATGATGCTAATATACTACTGCAAAATAAGATAAATGCTAGACAGCCATTTAAAAACAAGTATAAGCCCAATATGCGTATAGCTCAAAAATTAGTGCTTCCCAAAATGTTAACAAATAAATGATAACATTCATGCAAGGGAGCTCTAATTGAGACTGTCTTTAAAACTACAAATATAGAAGAAGTTTTGAGGCATTTAAAGTTGCTACCTTTAAAGTTTCTAGCATCTTCAATGTTGCCTAGATTCTTGTTCTCGGGCTGAGAAAGAAGATTTTCAAATGATTCTTCTGCTGGATTCCTTAATTCATGCCCTAAAAATCCTTGCTTCTCTGGAATTTCGCTCTCATTGCTATAAGGGGGCGGATTTTCTCCAAAGTAGGTTTCGGTATCGTCATCGTCCAAACTTAACTGCGCTGTGAGTTTTCTCAAGGCTTGATTGACCTCAGGCTTTAGTAACGAACCTTGATCTGTTGCATATGCTGAGCTAACTTCTTCCAGAGAACCTATACTGCAAGGGCTCTCACGGGGTTCATACATGTCACTACTTCTAGAAGTGTCGCCAGCTACAGTTTTCTGGACATCGCTACGTACATTCTGTTTAAAGGAAGTTGGAGAGGATTCTGCTGACATGTTTGAGATTGAAGAAATGTACCTTCCCTGTATTTCGTAGAAACCGAAAAAAGTAAATTAGAATGACAGTTTTCTAATAGTAAAATATCACTATAAATTAGGCTTAAGGCTTTTAATAACATTAATAACACAAGTCATACAACAGAACATGAAGTACTTGACTGTAGGTTGCATCATAGTTTAATCTCTCATGGGACATTCTTTCATGCTCGTCCATGCAACCAACCAACCTTCTTTTTCTTCCCTTATTTGTCTTCATCTACAAAGTATCTTCATCTCATTGACAATATAAACATCCTTTTTTCATCATAGAGTTAGGAAGTCCTAAAGGAGACAACAACTGTTCTGCTCAATTCTCATGTTGAGCATTGAGAAAATTTTCTATTATGATCATATGGACATCCAAGTTTCAGGGTTTTTCACTCAAGTTGGCATCAATATACATATATATATATCTATTTAAAGAAATAATATATATATTACACTTATCATAACTATATATTACCTATATATCCGCTGATGATATATATATATATATATAGGAGACAAACTGCTTGCAATACTTGTATGATTTGGAGAAAATAAGTCACTGCCTAACACTACTCTAATTTAGAAAGAGAGCATAGAGAGCATATAGGGGCTTGTTCTCTTGTAAAGTGCTGGATATTCATTGTAAACGCCACATAGGAAGCTGACCACTCGTGACACGTACTGCCATTTTTAAAATTGATATCAACCATATCATATGTTGCTAGAAATTAGAAATACTCCTCCAGAATGTCCATTGCTTTTCCTACCAAATGCAAGAATGCTTCCAAGCATACCTCAAGGCCAATGAGATAAATGATGTCGATAGATGTCCGATGAAAGGTACTAAATCTGGTTTGGAGGATTTTGATAAATCGACAAGATCACCAACTACCACAAGTATGTAAAGCATCAAGAACCTTACTTACATTATCAGAATCCTGCTGGAGTTCAATCATATCATAACTAATGGTTTTGGAACAGGACCACAATTTTCTACAACTGTTACTGGCATGCGTTTAGCAATGGACATGGTTCCAATTTTCCTTACATGATGAGTGCAATTATCACTAAAATTTCTTAACTCCAATGTAACTTACTTCAGCAACCTCTCTATAATGAACGAGAACAATATGCTCATAAGCCCTGCAAGACGAGAGAAAATAACATTAGCTTGTAAATTATGCCAAAAAAAAAAAAGAAAGAAAAAAAAGAAAAAACACTAACAAGAAAGGAAACAAGCAGCATAGATTATTGATAGCCATGAACAAGGACTTACGGGTCAAGCATCCAATAAACTCGCCTCTGAAAATAAGGATTTTGTTCTCCATGTGCATAGTAACAATTTAAAGCATCAACATTTCCCACCTATAACAAAATAATAATAATAATAATTAACATCAAAAAAAATATCAAATGAAGAATAAGATGAAATTAAGTGGCCCAAATTGTCACTTCGTGAAATAACAACCAACTCAAGCAAGTGCACAAATTTTTCAAATCAAGTGAAACATTGGGAACTTCTCCGCAAATGACTTAAGCTGACACATATATGAAACATGGTCCATTCTATGCATTTCAAACAACATCCAGTTCTATTGTTCTTAATGAAAGTTAAATGCAAATAATGTCTTTAAGTGATACTGGAAGAATTTATAAGAATATAATCCCTGCTAGAGTTCCCTCCTCCCATTGCATTGGTAGTGGTTCGAAGTTGGAAACCTCCTCCTTGCGAGTTAACAAGGGTATGGACACATACACTATTGGTTCCGAGCTAAGAAGCATGGATACGGATACGATAAGATACAGATATGCAAATACGAAAATTTTCTTGAAAACAAGATACGATGCGTCGAGGAAACGTTACTTAAAAACGTAATAAAATATTAAACTAATATTATAGAAAGCATTTCTAATAAAAAATTTTAAAAAAAAAAAAATCCCAAAAAAAAGAACTCATATATAAGTGTTTGAGACCACTTGACAACATTATCTCTTCTTTGCTTCATCTTCTAACTTTTGCATATCCGAAATATCTTTTGTGGTAACCTTCTTACAAACTCCAAATCCTTTTCCGGTAATTTCAAGTGAGCTTTAACCCTTATATAAGAAATTTTGTATGTTTAATGACAAAAGTTGCATTGCCATAACATATTTCCTCCTTCACCGTTGAGCTTTCCATGTCTAGTTACATATCTCTCCACAAAGGCTTTTTCATATCACCGCATTAACAACAATATCCCTAGATGTAGCCATATCAAAACTATATAATAATAATATCCAAAAATGAGAATTTCAGATGTGAGAATTCTTAGCATTTTAAATCTAATATAAGATTATGAATTATAATTAATAATTAACAACTAAGAAAGCAATTAAAAGCAATAATAAACATAAAAAATAAATTTAAGAAAAAACCTAACCTAACTAAAACATAGCCCAAACGTGTCCCTCGTGTATGTATCCCCGGCGTGAGTAGAATAACCGCCTTGCAAAAACATCAAGTAGAAAGGTAGATTTCAGAAATACAAAAGAAAGTTGGTGAGAGTATTATTCTAAAAAATAGAGAAGAAAAGAAGATCTATAAGCAGCCTAGCTCTCCCGGAGCTAAGCTTGCTAGTTTCCTCAACTCCATGTTCTTGCCATCAACGAAGAAATCAAAGTCGTTGAAAGGTGAAGAAGAAATTATCATAGGAAGAAGAGGAAGAAGTATAAACCACTCTCAGAGCATAAGCAGCGGTGAATCAAACTGTACTACAAAGGGGAGTTGCCTAGAAGCCAAGTATCAGAAAACTAAATCCAATTACCAAAGATATCAAAATCATGAAGAAAATAACAGGGGGCTTTGAAGAGAAGTGATTACAACAAAAGTGGTTAAGTATGGTAAGATTATGTTAAGGGATGAAGAAAAGGAGGAAGGTGAAGACGATCAGAGGGTGAGTAAGGCAAGTTCTGATTTATTTGAACTCAAGAACTACGATTTGGGTGATTTTTCAGCAAATAACAGTGGTTTGCCAGTTTATGGGATAACAAATATGAAGGCCATTAAAATGGAGGCAGCCGCCAATGCCACTGTTTCCTTCTAATGAAAAGTGAATTATTATAGCATATTTACAGTTCTTATTGTGCTTCCTTTTCTTTTTAAATTTATGAGGAAAAACCATGCCCTAACTGGTCCACTTTGTGCAACCGTCGTAATATGTAAAATCCCAGCGTGTCCCCAACGTGTCCGAATTGTTAAAGTATCTATAAAATTCGCGTGTCCGTGTCTGACACTACGATACGTTGTTCGGAGAAGTGTCGGTGCTTCGTAGGTCCCGAGGTTAGAGCCTGTTTCAAAAAAGCAGTGACCCTCGTGCACTAGTGCCACCTTTACCATCCAAAGTTACTTCAAGACATACATATTTCATATTCAACTACTTATATCGCCCTAGACCATGACCCTTTATCATAACTTCTGCTGATTGCATACCCTGATCAATTATTGTACGAATTGCATTTATTGCTTCGGCTAGAGCGGCATAGGTTGTCTCCCTTCTTGTGCTAAGTGTTAAGAATTATTAGCACCGCATCTTTCATCACTCTTGGCCAACTTACTTGATTGCAAATATTTGTCATATATATTGGATATTCATTATCTGATACTAGACCAATAAAGAAGTACAGTTTGCTGTAGACAACAATGTTGTGGGCAAACTTATGGATATCATGGGCGAAATCAGATCCAGCAGTATGCCAGGTGGAAATCATCTCAAACATAAATCCTTAACAAATTTGGATATTAGCATCTCCAGAGGAATTACCATACTATAAAAGAATATGAAAAAAATGTAGGATCAAAATTTTGACAGAATAAACATGATTCATCAGAGTTCGCCTTGTATCAGCAGGATAATGAGAGAAGTTCTTTTTTCCTCTTTTTTTTTTTTGAGGTAAACAAGGCAAAACCTCCCTTGCGACATGCACCAAGTTATTTTATGGGCATGTTTTCTAACCACAATTTATCAGGCCGTGGTCAGAGAGTTGATTGCTCTATCACCATAGACCATATAAAAAGTGGTGATGTATAACTAGTATAACTAGTATAGACCATAGACCATATAACTAGTCTAACTTAATTATAAAAAGTGGTGATGTATCACCATAGACCATATATATCTATATATGGGGAACTGGGCAATACGTATTTATGTCATTGCTATTGGGTCATTGGTAGAGTTGATTGCTCGACAACGCCTCCCGCCCTGTTCACCACAATGGTCCTCCTGATGCTAGGCCTACGCTTTTGCTCACCAAAGCGGCCATCCTTTCCTAAATTGACCCTTTCTACCTCCAACGTTTGCCTTCCAACTAAACCACCCACCGTTTTCCACTCACAAAGTTTATTATTGGAAGTTGCGGAATGCCATGGATATGGTAAGAAATTTTAATGAATACAATTACATGATTAAATATTATAAAACTAAAGTAGGAATTGTAGATATGGCAAGAGCTTGTATATTACAAGAGATATTATGCCTTCAGTCTATACAAAGTCGCATGACGTATACCTTCAGAACGAAATATAGTTTTGTTATTTAGTTATGTTCTCTCAAAACATATCCACTATGGAGCCACCACTAGAAAGCAGGTGTTTATCTCGCCGTCTCAAAGGGAGCTGATTTAATTCACACAGAATACTTAATTTTGATTCCCCGAGCTTTTTACCTATAACATAATTAGGTCATCCAAGCCAATTAACTAAAGAAGATAGATCTTAACTTCAAGACATATATACAGTTTGCCATGTGGATCCACCTTTAATGTCCACATAGGTTAGCAAGGTAATAGGAATCCAAGTAACATCTCTTCCCGAAACAAAAATTATCAACTTAAATTAATGGAATGGATCTGAATGAACTATCAAAGACAAGGCACACTAAAAGGAGTAAAACTGTATGGATCACTTCTACATCAGATCAACCAGCAATAATATCCTTACAAAATAGAAAACAAAGCAGTACATCTAAAACACATGAAGATATAGTTAACCTTAAGTCGTTCATGTGCCTCTCCAATGGTTCTGCCATCCCTCTTCCTTCTCCATAGATGACCATCCTTACGGAAGAACCGCAGTATCCTTCTGTTGAAAAGAAACAAAGAACCACCTACAAAAGATCAAGGGTGTTCAAGAACGACATTGTCAAAATCTAAATCACTATTACTTAGACTTTCTGTTAAATTTACTTACTAAAAATATACTGCATACTAAGATTACTAGCTAAGACAATCTCTTCCATAATACCTACTTAGAAGTCAAACTTTACAATAAACTACCGACATACACATCTTACTTGGTGGCTTTGTAGGAGGTTCTTTTGCAAGCTGAAACATCTCATGGTTTTTCAAGATGAAGAACACCTCTGAAGGCTTGAGCCACCGCACATGTGCTTCTTGGCGCAGTCTATTGATATCAAAACCTGATCAAAAAATAAAAGAATAATTTAGATACAAATTAGAAATAAAAAAGAAAAATTCATAAGATCATTACACAATGCCAACTAATAACATGCAGTAGATAAACACAATATGAGCCATTGCTTCATGGGTACTTTGATGATTGAATCCACAAATTAAGAAAAGAACCTGTTGTCCTCTCAGAAAACCCGTAGATAAGCACAACTAGATTTCTTTTTTAAGAATAAACAGGAAAATCTAGGCAATTTTAGTTTTTGAGCTTGCTAACCTACCAAACACAGAGTGACACTAGACCTCGCTCCACCATCGAACACAACTATTAACTCACGTCATATATTGCGGCTTAGGACTTGCTCCAAAACCACCATTGTGGTGCGTATCCCCAAAGGGCCACAGAGAGGACTCCAATGCAAAACAACTAGATTTGGCGCAGCTGTTCTTTGCTTTTAATCATCACTTGCTGATACAACAAAATCAACTAGATAAACTTGACCGTACTCTTCTTGCTGAAATCACTTCAACTAGGAAACTAAAGGCGTCTTTTAACACTCAAATAACTAACAATCAATAAAAACAAATGTTTTCCTACCAAGACCTACAGTTCTTCAAATGCTACATCACAATTCAGCTCTGATCTTACGTTAAAAAAAAAAGTGCATATGTTTAGTCTCCAAAAATTGAACACAAACACATCAAGAAAAACAACTGTCGGAAACATTGAACCAAAATTCAAGAATTTATGACACAATTCGAATAACAAAAGAAAATTAAAACATTCAGTTCAACTGACCTTGCTGCGTCATATTCATTCAGCTGATGATTCCAGAGAGAGCTCCAGCGGCGGGAACTCGAGCACGAGAATAATTAGAACAGAACAGATCCACCAAAAATCCAAGAAAACGGCAGGAAATAGAACGGGATCTCCAGAATCATGGTCAAAAACAAATTAAGAAAAGAAAGAATTTTAACACGAGAAAATCGAGCGGAAAATGAAGAATTGGTAAACCGTCGAAGCTGATAGGTACAGGAAGTTCACCTTATTCTTTATTCCGCTAGTTTTCAAGGTACTACCTATATGCCTTACGTTTGGTGGAACAGGATTATAGTAGCTTTGCACCCTTTAATAACACACAAAGCATGTTAGTCGTCGACTATATATAATAATATATATATATATATATATATATATATATATATAAAATAAAATATTTTTATATTTTTTATATTTTAAATTTATATTTAATTATAATTTATATCAGCTATTATTTTTTTAAATTATATTATCATCACTAAATACAGATCTCTACGAGTACATACATACCAAATTTCTGTAGCTCTCTAATAAGCATCCATATCCTCTATCTTTTTTCAAAATGTCTATATTTTGTTCCTCTTGTTTACTTATATGGTAATGAATTTTTATATAAATTTATCTATTATCCATCCATGTGTCAAATGCATTTCATACATTCACTAATCTCAATTTTTATATCAATACATTTATTAAGGTAGACTAAATATCAAAATATTAATGCATATTGATCCATGTTAATTGAAAATAGAATTTTTCTAATATGAATTTTTATAATAATATATTCTATGATAATTTCAGAGATAATTTTTTGTTAATATATTTATTAAGTTAAATAAAAGAAGAGTTCCTACAACATGACAATTAAATTAAATTTCACTCGTACATCAGTTAATACATTAACAAAATTATTTTTGTAATAATTTTTAAGAAATAATTATGTTTTAATTAAATTTAGGAGAATTTATCTTTCATATATATATTATGATTTTCAAAAACACATGCTATATTATTTGAGAAAGTTCTTATATTATATAATATGCATGATATACCCATTTTTATAGTTAATTTATATGTGGGTATGTAGATCAATTTCATATAAAGTAATAATTTTATTATTAATATTTTATTCTCACATGTTAGAACAAGAAAGGATGCTACTTAAAAGTTATTTAGACATGGCATGATACACGGTAATACCCCGTATACTATCAATATTTCTTAATGACAGATAAAATTTTATTTCAAAAAATCTTATTATAATACATAATGTAATTATTTTCATGTTAATATATATATATACTTACATAGAACATTTTTATACAAGTTAGGTTTATTTATAGAATTGTTGGATTTAATTTAAATTTAAATTTGGCCATTTTATATTACTTAAATTAGTTAAATAATTATTATCTTTTTATTGGATTAGTATAACCTATTGAATTCTAATTTTGGTTTGATTAGTAATATCAGCATTAATTTTATGTATTTTAAGATTAAAATAATATAAAACTATATTTAGTTTAATTTTAACTAAATTACTTTCGTATTTTCAAATTTAACATTACTATATCCAAGGATTTTTATATTATTTTAAACCAAGGTTTTCCGTGCCGTGCCGAGTCGAGTATCGGTAAATTCTGAATTGGCACGTGCCGACCGTGCCGAATCGTGCCGTGCCGAACCGTGCCGATCCGTACAATTTACTATATTTAATATTAAAGTTATTTAAATAAATAAATTAAAAAATACAAAATAGAGTATATAAAATAAATACAAAAAAAATTTCAATTATATATCCAAAATAGTATAAATTTATTTCGTGCCGAATTTCGATAAATTTTAAATCCAGAACGAGCCGAATTTGTTATAATAAAGTTTTATTTTTATAGTTTTTATATATTATTATATTTTTTTAAAAGAAAATAAAAGAAAGAAAGGAAGAAAAAAAAAAGGAAGTGCCAAGTGCCAGTCGCGCGCTGCTGCCGTTAGAACTATCGCCCGCGGCGGGCGACTCGGGTTGGTCGCAGTGCGCGCACCGGCACGTTAGCCCCCCCCCCCAAAAAAAAAGAAAAAAAAAAAAGCCCGCACGCGGGCAACGGCAGTCAACCGCGCGTGCGGGCGTTCGTTCAAGACAATAATTAAAAAAAAAAAAAATTAGAGAGAGATAGGGGGGGAGAGAGGGAGAGAGAGAAAGAGAGAGAGAGAGAGAGAGAGAGAGAGAGAGGATGCCGGTGCCGAGCTCCGGCGGCTCTGGCACCGCAAACCTTGATTTAAACTAGTTAATATGTACGCCACATGGCATGAAATAAAGCAGTATGAGATCACAAATGATATATGGCATTATAATACTTGGATATTCAATACCTCCTTATATAACAGACAAAATTCAAAAAGCACTCGCCCATATTTTATTAGTATGGGTGGTACTTTACTATATTGGGCGCCGCTCCCCAGATTCGACCGAATCAGGAATCAGGATGGCCGAGATCAGCTGATCGGAAAAAATATGGACCTTGAGAACTTGTATAAAACTTTCGTCGACTTATTTGATCTATTTTTAATTATTTTTAGAAAAAATTTTGAGCTACAAAGTTGTAGATTTTGATGAGATTTACAATTTTGTAGTTAAAAATGTTTCGAAAAAATACCAAAAAGTATATCGAAATGATGATAAAAAATTTTAATTATTATTTTCGTATATTTTTTTGCAATTTTTTGAAAAATTTTTAACTACAAAGCTGTAAATCTCATCAAAATCTATAACTTTGTAGTTTAATTTTTTTTTTTTCAAAAATATTTAAAAATAGATTAAATAAATCGATAAATATTTTATACGAGATCTCAAAATTCGTATTTTTTGGATTAGCCAATCTCGACCGTCCATTTTCTGATTCCTAATGCTAAAGTATCAGGGGAGCTCGTCCCTACGGTATTCGAGTTAGAGGCCCACCACACGTTCCCTACTCCCTTTAGGTGAGGGACACCCTGTATTTTCTAGGAACATTTAAGAATACTTATTGTCCACTACGTAGTTGAATACTATGACAAATGTGAATTCATTAGTTCTGGATTCCACTTTGAGCGCTTCCAATCACAAAGAGTCGCTAAGAATACTTTTTTTTATATAAGAAAGGGTCTAAGCAAAAAATAAAAATAAAAAAATAAACGGTCACGAACTAAAAAAAAAAAAGAAGGGACTATGGACACTGGATTTGAAACTGGAGTCTAATTTATTGTGTGGCTTTGAATAGTCAATGAATAATGACTTTTTTTTTTTCTTTATGGCTGATTTTGATGGAAACGAATTTTTTTGAGCAAGCTTTATCAATATGTGGAACTAAAGTCAACAATTTACATCAAAAAAAAAAAAAAAAGAAAAAAAGAAGTAAAGTCCACAAAACCTTCGAATTTGTGGCCGTCATTGCTAGTGCACTTTCGAATATCCAAAAGATTCTGATCACACTTCTGCTGAAAAAATCTTTCTTTTCTGAAAGGCCGGGACACCTTTAATCAAAAATTGATAAAGTAAAATATTGTGAAGATTCCACAATTCAGGATACAAATTCTAATTCCAGCGTAGACTTTATATATAAGAAAACATAAATACTATTCGTCAAAAACCATCTGATGTTCTAATACAATCAGAGTCAAATTCTGTACTTCTGGATAGGGAAAAAAAAAAAGAACTCAGGACACAAGACCACTATCGATCCCGACTAACTTGCGAGAATTGTTATGCTTATGAATATAGGCTATATATATTTTGATATATAATATGTAGTTACTATTGTTGTATCGGATATCATAATTGTCTCCATTGATAGCAATGCTCATAAAGAAAAGAGCACTTTAAGGAAAGTTGTTATCATCACTTTATTTAGCTTTCTTGGGAAAAAAAAAACTATATGACATATATTAGTGCTATTTACATGTATGAATTTTGGTACAAGTGATGTGAATAGTGGACGCAATATTAAATATTGGTCGATAATACGAAATATCTAATATCTTTCAAAGGACGAAGCATGTGCATGATCCACAAGTCTTCAAGTCAATCCAATTATAAATTCCATAAAGACACACCAGAAGTCATTAATATATGTACCAAAAGTCATTAATATATGTATGGTAGTTAAGTAGACCTCGTCTTGCAATCTTATTGGCTATCTTTTAGGCGTTTTGGTGCCATTACAAGGCACTGCATTATTTATTTATGGCATTTTTGGCGAATCGGCCCCCCTTAATTGGTTATTGGCGAACAGCGCCCCCCTAATTAATTGTGGCCAAATCGCGCCCCTTTACGCTAAAAAATGACAAAAATACCCTTATCTTAGTTTTTCGATCATAACTTATTGTGTACTACTCTAAATGAGCTGAAATCGGTCCCGTTGGAAAGATATTTGAATTATCTGCATTTAGAGCTATGTACGAGAAGTTATGTCAAAAAATTACGAATCAGGTCAAGCCTGCTACCGGTATTTTACAGCGTTCGGTATTCTTTTAGTTATAACGTTTCCTACTATAGCTCCAAATGAATTGAAACTGGTCCCATTTTGAAAGAAGAACTCAAAGAGACTTTCCAACAAGTATACAATGAAATACTAGGGACATGCCGACGAACGCCTGCGAACACCCGCCGAACACCTGCCGAACACTTGCGACGCTTGTTCTACATAACTTTGTTAGTACTTCCCAAATGAGTGAAATCGGTCCCGTGGGAAAGATATTTGCAGTTATCTTCCAATTGGAAACAAATTTTGCACTGCATTAGAGTTATGTACGAGAATTATTGTCTCAAACTAAACCGAATCAGCTCAAGCTGCTACGGTATTGACAGCGTTTCGCGGATTTTTTAGTATAACTTTTCATATATAGCCTCCAATGAGATGAAACTGATCCCATTTGAAAGAGGACTCAAAGAGCCTTTCCAAAAAGTATAAAAATGAATACTTAGGATCATGCCGGCGAACGCCTGCGAACAACCTATCTTTTTTATTTATTTAATTTTCATCCACTGCATCTTGTATTTGTTTGCTACGTTTTGCTGAATATATTCTTTTATATTCCCAATTGATCGTAGTAGAGTTTTGAAATTGTATAATGGGCTAAAAACTAACAAGATTGAATTTGTTGATTAATTTTTGGACCAGCTTCGTAAACATAAGCGGCGCCGTTAGTATCACTACAAAATCTTGTCATATGATGTTCGAATTATGTTGTGGTTGTTGAAACAAATAAATAAATAAGACAAATATTAAAGGTGATATACGGTTTATTAAAAATATTTCTTCGACAGGGATATACGGTTTATAAAATATTTTTCGATATATAATATGTAGTTACTATTGTTGTATCAGATATCATAATTTTCTCAATTTATAGCAATGCTCATTAAGAAAAGAGCACTTTGACGGAAGTTTATCATCAACTTTATTTTATATGGCAAATATAGTGCTATCAGCATGTATGAATTTTGGTACAGTATGTTAATAGTTTGAGGAGCGGCGATCATAAAATATGTCGATAAAAGAATGCTATCTAGTATCTTTCAAATGACAAAGCATTAGCATGATCCACAAATTGTCCGTTAAGTGGGGTTTTTTGCAGATCAGCCCTCATAAGTCGACGGTAAACAAATCAGCTCCTGTAAATCTATTCTAGGAGCTAATTGCTTTTTTTTATTTTACCAAAATCAGGCCCTTGGGGCTGATTTTGCGAGCCCCGAAAATAGGGAGGGCTGAGTATGGCAATTTCCGTGTAGAGTCAAAATCCAATTATAAATATTAGATATAATTTCATAAAGGCACCAGAAGTCATTAATATATGTGTGGTAGTTAATAGACCTCGTCTTGAATTCTTATTGGCTATCTTTTATTTATTTTATTTTTTACTGCATCTTGTATTTTTGGACTACGTTTGCATTAGTATATTCTTTTATATTCCCAATTGATCGTAGTAGAGTTTTGAAATTGTATCATGGGCTAAAAACTAAAAAGATTGAATTTGTTGATTAATTTTTGGACCAGCTTCGTAAACAATAAGCGCGCCGCTAGTTCAATACAAAATTCTTGTCTATGCATGTTCGAATTATGTTGTGGTTGTTGAAACAAATAACTATTAAAGATAGATTGTTAATGAAAAAAAAAAAAAGATAGATATTAAAAGTGATATACAGTCTATAATATATTCTTTGACAGTGGAAGCTTGGGACGAGAGCCACACAAAGGTTTATCTGTCTTGGAGGTAAAAAAATAGCAGAGCATAGATATTGAATCCACCATCCATGATTCCTAGCGTATTTCTTTTGATCTAGGAGGATACTGGGACCCAAAGAGATCGAGGCCGAGGTGTCTACGTTACCGAGGCTGAGTGAGATAGGGCTGAGGCCGAGGTGTCCTCATTACCGAAGCTGAGGCGAGATAGCGTTGAGGCCGAGGTGTCTTCGTTACTGAGGCTAAGTGTGAGGTCCGTGAATTTGTTTCCGTATTTATGCACTTGTATATATAGATATTCGTACATGTGTGGTTTTGTTTGTGTACCTGATTTTACCCATGTCCGATAGATATCCACGTGTTGGAATTTTTAAACACGAGGGTACGTGGTGGTGTGCGAGCAAGCAGCTTGTGTTGTCGGTTTTGTATTGATTTGTGCAAACCAGTGAGGTTTCGATCGACCGATACCTATTATCGGTCAACCGATCGACCGAAACCTATTGTCGGTTTTGTATTGATTTTGTATCGATAGATCTGCATACCCCGAGGTTCTTAATCCAAAAACTCGGTTTAGATCATGTTCCTATAGAAAATATGAGGTTGTACAAACAATTGGACAATATGATAGCAATAAAAGATATTATGATAATTTTTATTTATGATATTATAAAATAAAGTGAATTTATATACCAACCACTCTATTGTTTAATTTTTGCAAAATCTTAGCAGGTTATATACTAACAGTTAAGATCGTTGCACAGTCTATTTATTTTTTATCAAAAATTTTTTTC
Organism: Xerophyta viscosa; assembly: GCA_002076135.1. Lineage (NCBI taxonomy): Eukaryota > Viridiplantae > Streptophyta > Magnoliopsida > Pandanales > Velloziaceae > Xerophyta > Xerophyta viscosa. Next base: position 122,878 of record MJHO01000220.1, on the reverse strand, counting down.
TAAAAAATACTTATATAGTAGTTAAAAAATTTTTGATCTAAATTTCGAGAGAGGGTTTGATTTATAAAAAAAATAAACAATACATGGCCTTGTTTGTATAAGGTTAATTTAAAAGCAGGGACTAATATAGTATTTACCCTAAAAATAAAATCAAATACTAGGAAAGTGTATTTTGAACTTGTACATCTTAAATCTTTTCTTCAGCATTTCTGGACAGAATCAATTCCATTCACAGATTAGTTTACCTTCTACATAATATTTTATTTTCTAATCAGATGCCTCCAACAACATTAACAATTAAGTTCAACTAAAACTGCAAAAAAAAGAAAAAAATTTAAAGAAAAAAAAAATCCCAACAACAACACATGTTGGAAAGGTCTACTTGTTTACCATCCAATACCTGGTCGATATGTTCGATAGAAACCGAACTCGGCAGTTAAGCAAAAAAAAAAAAAAAAAAAAAAAAAAAAAGCGCAAAAAAAAAAGCCAAGATTATCAATTTTAAAGTATAGAACCCGCGATAGGCAAGGTAACCATAATTGCTCCACTCCTAATGGGAAACCAAAAAAAAAGAACCTATAGATGCAATAAGATACTGGCAAATTGCATATCAGCTCCCGCGTTGAAAATCAGCCCTTATCGGGGCTGATGTGGCAGCACGACCCCGATAGGGCCTGATGTGCAACAAATTTGCAGTAGGTGGCTGATATGTGGTTTCCTGATAAGATACTAACAAGGGTTAATTTGTTTTCAGCCCTCAATTTGCAAACCTTATCGTTTTCAGCCCCTATACTTATCCGATTTACTTTTCAGCCCCTCACTCGTTTTTTGTGTCTCTACATTAGACCACTGTATCAGTATTTTTGAAAAAAAATTTCAATATGAAAGTTGTAGGTTTTATTAAGATTTACAATTTTCATGTTCAATATTTTTTACAAAAAATGCTTATAAATAAGTGTTTTGATGCTCCAAAGTGTTAACGGGTTTTGAATCGGATCCGTTAACCCGTTAAAATTTCGAAGTCTAAAAATATCTACTTAAAAGTATTTTTTGAAAAATTCTTGAACATAAAAGTTGTAGAACTCATCAAAATCTATAATTTTTTTGTTAATTTTTTTTTTTAAAATACTAATACGATGGTCAAACAAAGATGACACATTTTACGAAGAGGGGCCTAAAGTATATTAGGCAAACTGCAGGGGCTGAAACCGACTGGTTTCGCCCCTGCAGGGGCTGACAACGAAAAGCCTCTATTAACAAAGAAAGTGTGTTAAAACAATTTCATATGTCACATTCTCATGACAATATATGGTTACTGCAAAGTTTGTCATCTACTTTCAAAGTCTTTTCCTAATCCTTGTTATCGCGGTATTCCATGCTATAATTAACAGATAATGAAAACATGACAGGATTGACAAATACTTAAAGGCCATTCGCAGCTGGAGAATATATGAACTAAAAATAATCATCCCAAAAATATCTTTGCACTCACAGGAAAATAATATCATAGAAGTTTGGTTATCAGATAGACTTCATTTTCAGATACAACAAAAGTTTAAAATGTCAATGCAATCCTGAAATTTAGAGTACCTACCCAGCTCTGATTTATTTTATTTTTTTTAAAAAATTGCTCCCCTCACATAATTTTCTGAAAGGAAAAAACTACTCATCCCCTAACAAACTATCCAACAAATCACACACAACTCAATTCTCCTACCACACACGCGCCTCGTAATCCGTACAATTTTTTCGTGATTCCGCACAACTTTCCTCGTGATTCTGCACAAAATATCAAAATTATGCATGGAATTGAATCATGTGTAGCTAATAAATTGTACCAAATACTGAAGTGAATGCGGTTCATTTTCAGGATGAATGTCGAGATAAATTAGGATCCCAGTCTATTGATATAGGCAAGCATGCCTAGGCCAGCGGCTACTGTTGCCCCTGCCGCTACGGCAATGTATGCAGTCGCCCATGCATCTTTCTGTACAAACACAACAGTGCCTGCCGAACCCCGTCTTTTCATCCATGTACCCTTGCCCGAGTAATGCAAGTACAATTTCAGCCCCTGAAAATATCATAGGGAAGTATTTTGAAGCATTATCTGTGCACTTTCGGCGCCATTTGGTCGATTGAATAGGCTTAAGCAGGAATTTATTGAAATTCGGTATGAGCAAAAGGGAAGTCTAAAAATCATATATTCATGAGTAACCAAAAACAAAGAGAACCATATTTAACATGATAGAAAAGCTGGAATACTTTTTATGCACTTTGAGAGCTATTCGGTCAATCAAATAGACCAACCTGAATTTATATAAACTCAATATGAATGAATAAAGAAGTCAGAAAATTATATAGGCCAGATGTTTCTCATGATCAGTAACCAAAATCTCCTACATGATTGTCTTAGAGTTCCTATTTTTATTACTTGGATTAGGCAGAAAGGATTTCGTTCATTGCAGTTCCAAAGTAAATGTCAAGGCACCAAAAGGTAGTACCTAGTTCTGGTGAAACAAGAAAATTCCAAATAATGTCCTTAATATGGACAATCAGGTAAGTCTCACAGTCCAGCCAGCCAGCCTAGCATGGTCAATCGCAGCTATAAGGTCATTATCTGATGCTAATACAACCTTATCATGATCCTCATCTTCATACTGAACATAGTCAATAACATTAATAAATTAAATTTCTTAAAAGGAAAAAGCTACTACATTAACTGCACTCTCCTAATTGGATGAAGCATTTGAATACCAAAATTAATGGGAGATGGTTCCTGTACCTATGTCTTGTCTCCCACATGATTGAGAATAGCGGTTATGTGGTTCGTCAAACATAATGTATCTAAAACAAATTAACAGCATGATTGAGTCAGATAATTTTGTTATATATGTTACTATGGAAGATTATAAAAAAATTGATTTTTTGAACTAAGGACTAGATGGTGTTTATTAGTCCCTATGAAGTTTCCTTCCATATCCAGAAAGATATAATGTCATCCAACAAGCTGATCCAGTTCTTATCAGAGTAGCAAGTGTAGTCTAGAATCGATAAGTTCAGCATAGTTGTAGCCATTAGAATGTGCAGTAATCAGAATCAACCAGGTCAAGAATTTAGTTGTTCAAGCAATTTTCTAACAAGACTTACCTTATTCGCTGACTATACAATATCATGTCTAATTAGTCTTATAGAATCCTATCCCACATGCCGAGTCTGGACTCTGGACAACTCGATCAACCACAGCATGAGCTCCAACTTATAATATGTGTTGGTGTTCACATGTTTGTAGATAAAGAGAGAAGAGCATGTCGCTCTTTACGCGCTGAATGTGTGCAGAGGCAAGATGGGAGATAACCAGATTAGGTCTAGATCCTCGCCGTGTCGGGCCGAGTACACTTGCGGTGCACCGATTGGGAAGAGACTGGGAATAGACTTCTGCCTGCGATCCGTCCTTCACAACGAGGACGTCGTCTCTTATGGTGAAGGGAATGTGATACCCCATGTAAATGGATCTTAGTCCATAAAGAAGGTCTTGGGCCGTGGGGGCCCAAGGAGAAGAAATTATCCCATATCCCTATCGGATGGGAAATTGCCTTTATATATATCCGGAGGGAGGCCTTAAGGCTTAGCCGTGGATCCACCCTTTTCGAGTTAGGAAAAGGGCCTGATCGGTGGTTTGCTCGGAGGCGGGAGGTGCTAGGCAGGCCCGGGATGGGTCGGGATGTGACAGAAGTTAACAAACCACAATTAAATCTATGCACCTTCCCCTTCTTGTCGTCAATGTAAAGTTGGAGGCTAAGCCTGAAGCCGGATAAGAATCACTTCCGTCAAAATATGTACCATATGTTGACATTTTCACAGATTCTTCACGGGCATACAACCTCAACTTTCTTAAGAAGACATTAAAGAAATTTAGCCAAGACTAGGTGGGCGGGTGGGGGTGTGCGTGTGTTCTTTCTTTCTTTTTTTTTTTTTTTTTTTTTCTTTTTTTTTTGTTGGGGGTTTATGGACCTCCACACATCGTCATTATCATCACAAGGTCCAATGGCCATGCCTGTGTCCCAAAACGTCTGCATCATTGATATTGTTACTTCGTTCCCCATGCTTCCAGTCAGTGACGGACCCAAGAATTTTATATAGGGGTATCAAAGAAGAAGGGCTGGAGTCTCGGGATGGACCTACAAGCGGGATGAACCTGCAAGCGTCGTGAGCGCGGCGAAACTCGAATCGACCAGGCGGGCGTCGCGCCCCCCCGCCGGGGCTCGGAGTCTCCCGGCGCGTAGTCCCCCGGATGGGCGCCCCGAACACGACGCCGCGAAGCTGCGCGCGGGGCGCTCCGCAGGCCGCACTACACACCGCCAGGCCCGATAGCCGCGCGGGCGGCGTGGGCGTGCAGCCGGCACGGGTTCCGCTGCACGCTGGCACGCGAAAAACCAGCGCGACGCCCCGAGTAACGGGACGCCCTCCACGGTCAGGAGCAACGGCGGAGACTGGCTACAGACCCCCCCCCCCCCCGACGAGACCGGGGCGAGTCGGCCGAGACAACCACCACCCCACCCGCCCCACCGCCAGATCGACGGTCCTCGCACGAACCGCACCGGCCGAGAATGCGCGACGGACAGACAGCTCAGAAGCGATGACCCTCGAAGGCAGGCAGTCCGGAAGCTCAAGCCGCACAGGCTCCGCAGCCGGCGGGGGGTGGGGGGCCGGGCGGCTGGAGCACCCGCGCGCGGCGTTCCCGGCGCGGCATCCGGCGGCGACGGTATAGCGAGTCACCGCGCGCGGACGCAGGCCCAGAACTTCTCGATGCGAATTGGATTTTCGATTTGGGAAATGAGGCGGCTGCAGGCACGTGAAAGACTTAGGGCAAAAAAAAAAAAGGAAAAAAAGTTGGCACCGCGCTGATTCGAAGGTGCATCTTGCCTTGCGCATCAACCGTAACCGCTGCGCCAACTTTGTGAAACCAATCACCTTTCATTTCTCTTCTATATATACAATATATATTTATATATATAAAACCCCAGCCCGAAATGCAAGGGTGTCGCTTGACACCCCTGCTACAAGCCTGGGTCCGTCCCTGCTTCCGGTGCTTTTACGTATATGGACTATGTAAAATGAAGTAGGGAGTTCTTTATTTCAAAATCCCTCCTAGTTCCACCATGACACTAAAGGCTGTTTATTTTGAGCGAAAAGTAGCAAAATGAAAAAAAAAGTAAAAGATAAGTAGTAAAATGAAAAGTGAAAAAGAAGTGGTAAGAAATTATTAAGGTGGAAAGTGAAAGTAAGTAGTAAGGTATAAAGTGCTACAAAGTGGTACGTAAAAAAATAGGTTTGACTTTTTTTTTTTTATTTAATTTAGATTGTAAAGTAGCACAAAAGTAGAATTTTTTATTTACATATAAATATATCCGGTTAAAATTAGTTGATAAGATTTATTTAGCACTCACAACTGTGGACCCATCTCTTATGACGAGTGAGTGCTTTTATAGAGCAAGCTTAAAAAGGAGGGAAACTTGTTATGAAAGCCAATGTCCGTACGAAGGAGACAAATGAGCTATACAAATTAATTTATATATAACTAAAGAGGTTTTAAAGGATAATCCTCGTAAGTTAAAACAAGATTCCGAAATGAATTCGAGATCAATGAGACAGGGTAGTTTGACTTGCTTACACCCTTAGCGGACATCCCTATATGTGTGGAATTGTGGGATCACTATTATGGATAATGGCGATCTTAAAACACTCATGAATAGATACACGTGCGCATAACCGAAAAATGCACAACCGCGAGACACCAATATTGAGTGGCATTATTTGTGATGTTGTTGAATCCTGAGAATGAAGACCGACTCAAGGCGTATGTCCATCGAGTTCTTCACGGGCCATTACAATTAACCCGAAAGGTACTTCTTGCCTATTGCACAATATTATAAATATTTAAAATGGGCTATTTTAATGAGTTTCATGAGTTTTCTATCGATATGTTTTGTTACAAAATTTTAAATTTTGATTAATGTGGGGGATTGTTGACTGTAAATCAAATTTAAATTTTATTTATTTGATGGTTCGTGGTTTGTTAGATTTAGGAACAAGACTGCGATGAATAGAAAAGTAATCACAAACACACAGAATTTATGTGGTTCCGCGAAGATGCCTACGTCCACGGGAAGGGAGAATATTCTTTGTTACTATGCCAGAGGTGAGATAGCCGAGTACAAGATTATCCTTTTTAGGGCTAGATTTTCAGTATATATACAAGTATGAATCCGCCACCGTAAACTCTAGTTATTTGCTCCGAATTGAATAACTGCACCTTCAAAATAAGAAAAGCTAAGTCACCATTTAAGTCGCCAATAACGGCTCTTAGATCGCTCCGTCAGGCTGTGGATTTGGTCCAATCATGACTCCATCATTATTATATATATTTTTTTAATTGCTGAGAAGGGCATTTCGGCAATTTACGAGTAAAAAATTCCAGCCAAATCGTTGCTAGAATCTCTTCATTTTCCCATAAAATCTCATTATAATGACTTGTAAAACAAGCTATTGCCCTCTCATAAGAGCTTAAGGTGTGACAACATAAGTAACAAAAATGAGAGAGGGAGATGTAGAAAAGTTTTTGTTTTTGTGCAGTGAATGTTTTGGGTTCCTTTGAATTCCTCTCCAACCGAGCTCCTATTCTCCATCTACTCTCTGGAAGAACTTCTCTAAGATCTATAGTCAACTATTTCAAGCTCATTTTCAAAGAGAAAACTTAGATGGTGTCTTATTCGGCTCCATTTGTGCAAATCGGAAACCGAAGGTCGTTGTATATCCGTTGAACTTGCTAGAGGTCCCTTGCACGATGGTGGCAAATATTCGATTGGAACAAGGGTTGGGCACACCTCGACAGGTAAAATTTCTAACATCCTTTGTGTTGTTATAGATAATTTTGGAATCACTTAAAATTGTTTATTATAGTTCAAGAAGTTGAAGTGTTGATTATTTACTAGGTTTGCACCCGTGTGATGCACGGACGTTAGTCATCTATATAAAATAATAATATTAATTTTTTTTTAATATTTAATATTTTATTATTAATTTTAACAATTAGTTTTATTAAAATTTATATTTTATTTATTATATGTTATTAGAGCAAGACAATTATTACTTTTTATATATAAAATAATAAAATTATTTGAGAATAATGTGAAATAAGTATTATATCCAGTTATATATATATATTGTTTTAGACTAATGGATAATTTTTATTAAAATGAATTCTTATTAACTCAAATTTGTATTACATTAATACCATTTATATTAATAGTCTACGCATGTGATGTAGATCAACTTGTTTTCATAAAACTAGTGTTATTTTAATAAATTTACTTATTATTTTCTTTTAAACTTTATTTAGCCCTTTTTTATACTTCTCTCAAATTTAACTTACATATTTTTCAACTCTTACAGATACTCCGAACCAATACCAATACCGCTCTTTCTTAAAAAAAAACCATACAATAACCCGAACTTTTAAATACCAATGGCTATACCACTGTTTGACCACCCAAGTTTTATCATTATTTATAATATTTCTATAATTTAAATATAATATTTTATTTGTAATATTTTTTGTTTTATATAATACTACTATACCAACCCTATATAATTTACGATCAATATTGAAAGATCAAGTTTTTTTTAATTATTAATTTTTATAAATTAATATTATTTTATTCGAACATACAGTTATACATTATTCATCAATGTTATCTAGCAACGCACAAGACATACCGAATTTACCGCAATTTTAATACCCCCTTTATATTTACTTGTACTACCTAACTATACTACCCAGATTATTGAGAATTGGATAATGACCCTCTCTCGAATTCTTGAAATTCATTAATACCCATTATATTTTATATAAGTAAAAATAATTTATTATAAATTATACTTATTTTTAAAATTTAAAATTATCTAATAATATATTAAAATTACGTACGAAAGTAACGACTTTGATTCACCCATGTTTATATATAATTTAATATACACTTCATATAGACTTCTAATGAGCAATCTTGATAATGAATTTTTTAAACTTCTTAAAACTCTATTATCACATCCTTATATTTACATAAAAATAAAAATCCAAACTCTAATTCACTACCAATTATACTTCTTTTTTTATATTTAATAAAATAATCTAAATGTGATCTGAGATAAAATCTTATTAATGATGTGATTAATTACATATTTATTATGTTTAAGTATGCCACATGTCAAATTGTGAGATAATGGAGATGACATGTGACATATTATGAGTTATAAGAGATGGCACATGACACTCAACTACTTTGATACCGACTTTTCTATGTATATATATATATATAGATCGGTAATTATTGCTTTATTAGTAATTATTTTCTGTATTTATTTATAATTACAGAAATTTATTTGTGTATATTTTCTATTATTTAGGCTAAATAACCCTAACAATAAGTGCTAAAGACTTGTGTAATGGTGATAGGTGGTATGTTGATAGCATTCAACCTCATATTCCAGCCACTATTTGTACCAACCAAGATACATGAATAACAGGTTCAGCCGCTGCTGGATGACAAAGACATCTGGAAACCGTCCACGACAGGATCGTTTACCTTCCGGATAGCCTGGGAACTGAATCGCCAACGGGAGACTTCATACGCATTCCTCTGCAAAATCTGGACTCCATTTGTAGCATGTGCAAGACAAATTCGGAATCTTCCTCACATATCTTGATTACTTGCCCTGTAGCAATGGAGGTATGGAACTCGTTGGAGATGCTTTTTGGTTTCGTCATTCCTAGAAATCATAAAAGCCAAAACCTGATAAGGCTATGTTATCTGATCTCCGCAAGTGGTGCTGGATAAATCAGATTTTTCACTTTACTAAGTTCTCTGTGATTTCTTTAGTTGGAAAGAAATGCTGCTAAGCATAAGCATAGATCTTCCAATTCGCTGAGAATTTTTCATAGAGTTGAGGACTTGATAAAACATATCATTAAGCCACGTACAATGAAGAGGGCTGAAATTGCTGACGACCTGCATGTGGCAATGGCTCTTAGGCTGACTATTAAAGCTTCCATCCGACGACAACCATCACTCATACGTTGGATGCACCCTAGCCCTGCACGCTTCAAACTCAACACAGACGGTAGATTTACAAGCACGGGTGCAGGCATAGGTGGGGGGTTGTGCGTAATCACGGTGGGAATTTTGTCTATAACTTGCTGGTTGCCATAAAATCACTTGTATCAAAAGAAGATATCACCGTATCACATGTTTTTCATGAGGCGAACAAGGTTGCGGATCATCTTGCCAATCAAATTAGGCTTCATCAGCATAACTTTGTATCTTCCATTGTTTCTGATTTAGATAATTTTTAAAAGGGGCTCTTATTTTTATATAAACAAGGGGTCCCCTCTTTAGGGTATAGGTATAATAAGATTCATTTGTATTATTTGTTAATATTAATAAAATTTTGAAAGACAGGTATTTGTCTTCTGTCTGGAGTTTCAGATTCTTTTAAAGGCAAACAAAAAAAAAAAAAAAAATCTCACCTATGCGATGGATATGATATATAGTGATTTCTTCTGTAACTTCTTCCTGTATAATATAGGTACTATAGCAAAATGGATCAGTTTAAGTAATTGTAACACAGAGAGAGAGAGAGAGAGAGTACAGGGCGCCGAGTGAACGGCACTGTTTGTGCTGGTGGTGCTGACCGCGGTAGCGGGCGCATACGGAGGCGTTGAGTTCAAGAGTTCCTTGTACACGCTCTCGTTCTACGCTATCGTCCAATACAAAAACGCCCCCAATACAAAAACGACGGCATACAACTCAGGCGGTCTACGGGGATAGCTCAGTTGGGAGATCTGAAGGTCCCGTGTTCGATCCACGCTCACTGCACATTTTTATTTTTTGTAATAAATTTGTGGAAAACATTACCGACCTTGCAGGATCAATGTAGGTGTAAGAAGGTAGAGGGGGGCAAGTGCAGTCTAATATAAATGATATATACCCAACTTCTTCTGCTTCTCTACTATTCTCGCGTTGGTAATACTGGATTTGTTATGATCTGATATTAGACCTGGCAAAATTAGTCCAGCACCCTTGGGTGTGTGGGTATTTGTCCTTGACGGGCGGCGGGTACGACCAGCCTTTACCTGCAAAAATAACGGATGAAAATGACGAATATGTGCATTAATGGATGACCTGTTAAATCTGTTACATTAGAGCCAAATGGATTTAAGGCCTAACTAAAAATAACTTTGTGGACTGGACCTGATAATTCTTACTAAGGCCTAACTCAAAAATAGACCCTAGGAGCCACCTAGGGTTGTTGATAGCTTCTTCATCTCTCAATCAGCCGCGGGGCATGTAGCTTTCCTAGTCTCTCTCTCTCTCTCTCTCTCTCTCTCTCTCTCTCATTCTCTTTTTTCTTCATCCGGATAAATGCACTGTCTCCATCGAGAGCTATTATCCAAGCGGCCCTGTCCTTTGTATAGCGGGGTGATGAATTTATTTCCAATTTATTATTTCAAATTTTTCTTAATCCGTTAATTGTGCTAACTCCGTCTTCCACAAGTATTTATCTCCACCCTTCGTGCCGCTTGCAATCTGTATCTTCAACCGGATACAGCAGGCAAGTACGGATATCCGTGGGCAATGTCGGAGCCACATAAGGGTTTTCCGGGGGGGGGGGTGATTGCTCCCCCAACCCGCTGGCTTAATATCTAAGTTATATATATTTTTTGAAAAAAATTTAAATATTAAAGTTATTAATTTTGATGAGATATACAACTTTTATATTCAAATTTTCAAAAATATGTTTTTATACAGATGCTCTGGGGCTCCAAAATCTTAACGGGTTTTAGAAACTGTTTTTAAATCCGTTAAGACTTTGGAGCCCAAGAACACCTATCTAGATGCATATTTTGAAAAAATTTTGTATATAAAATTTGTAGACCTCATCAAAATCTATAATTTTTATATTGAAAATATTTTAAAAAAATATATGTAAGTTTTTTTTAGGATGTATGAATAGAGAATATGAATATAAAACAAAAGCAGAATATCCGGCCTCCACTTATACCATCCTATATTTTTAAAAGATCAGTCTACAAATTAAAATTTTTTCCGAACTCATGCATAGTCGATTTTCTAAAAATCACTATCTATCTGACTACACTAATTCCTAATTTCTAAATCGACGCTGACAGTGCGTCAGCCGCCGACGGCTACCGACTACCTATGTTTCAATTATTATAATTAATGATTTTCAATAATTATAATTTACAACTGTATTTTATTATTGTAATTTTATTGTTAACTATATTTTATTGCTGCTGTTATATTTTTGTAACTTTGTTGTTATTTATATTTTTATTATTGTTGTCCTGACTGTTTTGGAGTTATGTATTTGAATTTGTCTTTGATGATGTATAATTTTTTATGTAATCTCTAAATAAAAATTTTTGCCGCGGATATTTTTCGTCCCCCTGACCGGAAATCCTGGCTCCGCCACTGGCGGCGGGCAGGTATGGGTACCAAAATTCTAATCCGTCTATATGCATTGATCCATCAACCCGTATCTATATGATCCACAATACGTTAACCCACGGGCAGGTGGGACCCATGGTTGGGATGCTCGTTCATATGCACCCAAATGCGCATCTGAGTTTCCGTCCCTCCACGGAGCATAATATCTTTTTCCGCGCGTGAAGGAATAGGAGAAAATTTATTCCCGTTTTTGCAAAAGTGATAAGCCGTCATATAACGTGGATTATGAGCTTTCTTTTCTGGTGGAGCTGTAGTCAGGATCATTCAAGATTTTATCAATCGGGAGGTGTCGACGGCTCTATAGGTTGAAGAATTAGGCTCATTAATTTATCTTTCAGAACCGCGGTGTTTCTAGTTCATATCCATAAGCTTCTCACAGTTGATGGAATTTCAAAATGTCTTTCATAAACTCTACTTTTCTATTTCCAACGTATATAACCTTGCCTCCTCAATCTTTTGAATTTACTGACAAAACCATTATCTTTGTGTTATAAAAGAGAATTCAACATGTATCGCTAAAAATTATATTGCGGTGAGGGGAATTATGAGCGGGCGCAAAGTTGCTATCATGTTTTGAGTAACAAGGAACTTATGGTAAATTGAAAAAAAATTAGTTTTTGGACCCTTAGCACATGTATAAGGTATATATTCTAAAATAATATTATATATAATAATTTATTTTAATTTGCATCTAGGATCAAATGTGTCAGCATATTTGCGAATGGTCTGTGACACATTGTAGTACTACTCTATTAATAATGTAATTGCCTATAGCCAACTAAGTCCGGGAGGCCAAACGATCATTACTCAACTATTTCTACCCCTGAATGGGGGCTAGAGATGTGAGAGTCTCCATAGCTTGTTACATTTCATTTCACTTGTTGGAGTGTTTATTTATGCAAGTACATTGGAAAATCCTTAAGATGAATAACATTAATTGTAAGCATTCATAGAAGCAACTACTTCTTAACTTTATAGTTTCCTAAAGCAGGTGCCATGATAGGCTTCATGCTAGGAAGTACATATACGCTGAAATTTTATTCCATAGTGTTCAACACTGACACACCGCAGACACGCCCAAACACGTAATGGACAAGCCAAAGAAGTATCTAAAAAAATTATTAAAAAAAAAAAAATTCTAAAACGCACGTCCATTGTTTTTTTTAAAAATTTTTTGAAATTTTTTTTTTAAGAGAAATAAAATACTAGATAATACTAGCAATATATAGCGATAAATAATATAATATAGTGATGTATTCAACTTTTTTTTAAAAATTTTTATTGATGTAATTATACTATTATTGTTTAATTTATCTAAAAGATGTAAAATATTATATGATAAGTGGACTTTGTTATTGAATATTATTATAATTTATATATTTAAATATTTAATATAAATTATTTTTTATTATTTATATTTTTATTTCAGTGTGCGACTGGTACCCATATCCTAATTTTTAAAATATCGTGTCTTATGTCTGTGCCGTATTTGTGTACACATGGCTGTGGTTCCTAATCTTCATGTAAGGATATGGCCTGAAAATACATAAATATGACAAGAGCCTTCTACTTGAAATATGCAACGGAAATCGCACCAAGGACCACCCTTTTGTGGTCTTTTTTTTTGTTGGCGCTTGCTAAAAAAAAGTGCTTTTCCCCCAACATAGTGAATAGAAATTAACAGCTATATATTATCAAAAAAAAAAGAGAAATTAACAGCTATAACTGGTGCAAGAATAAGGCAATACAAATGTAACATGAAATAGAAGGTTGGAAGAACAACTTGTAAAAAACTAATCTTCGATCAGTTCTAACATCTGAAGAAAACTGAACTCTGTTCGACAAATTACTAAGACCTACTAGTTTATTAGTTAACAAATAAATGATAGCCTACAGCAAATGATCTAAAAACCGTCACTGCCAAGAGAAATGGATAGCTTGCGATGTAGCATCGGAGGAGCCTTCTCCGCCGCCTACTTGAAAAAACCCCTGGCAGTGGAGATCAGCATCAGTAGCACCAGAAACAAGGACAGCTGTCCCTATATGCTCATTACCAATCCCCGGATAAGAAAACCCGGTAGGAGAAACCCCAGATATGGCTTGCAGATGAGAATACCTATAGGAATTATTATGTTCCAGGTTTGATACCAGAGGCTGGCCCACCGGTATACGATCGGGTCCAACCATCTGATCCAGATTGATCGGTGTAGTCTGAGCCGGCGATGACAGAAGAGAGAGAGCACAATTGGAGTCTAAAGTGGCCTGCTGGTGTATCCCTTCAGGGAACATCTTCGTATTATTGCTGTTGGAGAAGGCGACCGGGAAATGTTGTTCCTGTCTACATTCAAGGAAGTGGAGAGGCTGTTGTTGATGGGAGTAAAGACCTTCCTCCATTTTGATGATCCCAGACCAGTTTGGCTCTGGTGCAGCAGTAGCAAACATTTGAGAGTACGAAGTGAACCTCGAGGCTGCATTCAAATGCAATCACAGTGAAGTCGATATAAATCAAAGTGTTAGATACAAATATTAAATACGGATTCAGTGATAGAAAACTTTTTCCGTCGCAGTATTTCTAATTTTAGAAGGATGAAATTCTGATATAAGCGACTTTTCCATCATTCACTTCTTGTTCTAAACAACGAATGTCTTAAATAAATTGACAGTATTATTTTCAAGCATTATTTGAGAAACTTTTTGAGTTATATTTGGGTTCATGGAAATGCAATATTGAATTCTGAGTTTTCAGCCAAGAAAATACAAATCATACCTTGAAATTCCAAAATAAGGAAAAAAAATGATATAGCTATAAGATGTTAATCTAATGTTTGAGAGGATCTGCGCAGAAAGATAGACACTTTACGAAGGTAATCAAATCGAAATTGCTGAAGTTAGAAGCAAGAATTAGCAATTGATAAGGCATTTTATTATCATTAGGGCTATTAACTAAGGTGGTCTTTCAAGCAGATTCGTAAATATTATCATCTACTAAAATTTATAGAAAATTGATACTATGAAGTAACTTCGAGTATTTACCAAAGCTGAACAAGTATGTAATGACAGTACAAGGTTCAATATGGCTGCCGTCTTACAAGTACGGAAGAAGGGTCGGATGGTTTTCTAACCTTGTTGATTAGCGAACATGCTTCCTGAATTCATAGGATCCGGCTGAACTTTTCTACGACGTCTATTGTGTCCATCGAGACGCTTTCTGCAGCTTCTTTTTACTTCATCAAATTCCCCCAGCAAGTGAAATCTGTAAATAATGAAATTCATAGTAAGGCAAATATCAGTTCGTGAGAAGAAAAAGAGTCAAGTACAGGAATGTTGCCTTATGGGATGAACCCAGCGATGCACTGGTTAGGGTTTACCCTATCTAGTGCCATAGTGAGGGTTTGAATCCTACCAAAAGTCGGAGGGAAACATCCTCCGCGAGTATGGGTACATCCACGTGATGAAAGACTGCCGAAAAAGAGGCTGGAGTGGCGTCCCGCCCTGGGTTCGCCTTTAGTTATGTTGCCTCATGATCTTACACAATAAATACAAATCTAAACTATTTTGCGAAGTGTATTCAAAATTCACTACTTGATCGTCATGACAAGACAATTTATCCACTCTTAAGACCCATAAATAAGGTTCAGTCGTCATAATCAAACAGGCGACTCTTCCTTTATATGAAACAAAATCCACACCAACCAGCTAAGAGAAGCTTCACATAAAGACTACTAGTTAAATTTGGATATGAATTCTGCATGCATTGTTATATCAACAATTCTTTGTTTTGTTTTAAGTTAAAATGAAATTCGTCAGATAAAGCCATAAACTTAACCAGCATATTAGCACGAGTAATATCCGGAGAAGCTCTTAAATTGAAAATGTGAATCGAGTTAGCTTAACCAGCTTAATTATGGAGAACCAATGCGATTATATCAACATACAAAGCATAAGTAACCAAGTAAATACTTAAGCAGGAAGAAAAGTAGAAAAAAGTTTAATCAGAGACCAACAATTAACATTTAAGCTATCGAATAACTTGTTACGAGTCGACAAAAAAAAAAAAATAGAGCACCTTGTAAAGACAAAAGTAAAAGTACTACTGCCCATGAATCAAAGAGTGAGGGTCCTCCAGCTTTTGCCTTTTGCAAAGGCAAAAGCACATTGTTAGAAATACGAGCGAATCGACAATGTGGAGATAGGTTTACGAAGCAGATAGAGTGACATATGCAAAATATCTAAAGTGATGGACAGGAAAGCAAAACTCCTGGGATACATTGTTAAAGAGCATGTTTTAGGTCTGAAAGAGAGCAATATGCCACAAAATAAAAGCGAAAGAGGAGAAAAAAAAAGACAACCTTTCATCAGAAGTTTATGGCCCACTAATTATTACAAAGACGAAACATCCCATGATACGCCTTTTTTGCATATCCAATGAAGATAATTACCACCAAGGTAACAATTATCTACTCTAAACGTAACTATTTCAAGCCTCCGACACAAATATGACAGCAATACAAATATTCAGAATCTTGATGAATTTAAGTCAACATCCAAACATGCCATAATAGGTGGAAATAAGTTTCTAAAAAACAATAGTTAGTAATACACTAGCCCATAATGCTTTGCTCCGAAGTCAACATTAATGAATATCCAGGAAGCAGTATGCACAGACAAGTGATTGATATCTGAATATTAAGAGTTAGCAAAATGGAAGTATGAAACCAACAAACATATTCTCAAGATCAAATACCTTTAGATATCACTAAGGAATAAGAGCACAACAAAGACAAACTCAATTTGATGCACAAGCAAGCTGAGGTGTAAAGTTTCAATGTACAAACAGACATAAAGCACACTCTAAAGAGTTTGCATAAAAAAAGACTTAAATTAGACTCAAATATGTGACAACAGAAATATGTGGAAAGAATAAATACGACATAGCATACATAAAAGTTATTTGAGGAGCTGTGATGCTCCGGTTTGCGCGGTCAGCGCAGGTATCGTTCGACCGATACCCAGTTTCGATCAACCGATAGTCACGGACAAAGCACGGATTGGTGGAATTGGGCATGTGCGCAGATCCACGAAGGATTTAGTCCCATACCGCGTGTGCAGGGGGCTAGTTTGGGTTAATATATACGAGTGGCCTTGTATAGGCACTTCCCAGGCAGATCTATCCCTTTTCGGTCTAGAAAAAAGGGACTCAACCGTGCGGTGCGACTGGAGTTTGGACAGTGCGGGGTCCGAGGCGGGTCAGGACGTGATAGGAGCAACGCGAAATTATGGTGATATATATATATATATATATAATATATATATTATATATATTATCAAAATTTTTTTCAAATATGGGAAAAATTTTACTAAAAAAAATTCTTATTACATCACATGTAATATGATTACTTTTGTATTAATACTTATATATGTATTTTATCATTTTTAATAATTTTTATTATGAATTAAATTATTATATTTTATTTAATTTTAATCTTACATGACTTTTTAAATTCTTATCAATTAATGCAAATCTTACATGGCTTTTTTAGTATTAGAACAAATGACACATGGCACACCAAAAGTTATTTAACATGTGACATGGCACAATAACTTTGATCATCCAGTTTTATATATTTGTATATATAGATTCATATTGGATCATAAGATGCGCTTGTTTTATATAGCCATATACATGTTACCTTTCCTACAGGAGCCATGAAGTTCAATTGCGATTATTTTCTTGTAAGGTTTCTCAGTTGTCCCTTATGTTGTATCATTATCAGAGAGCTCATACATGTAACAAGTTTCTCAGAATAGAAAATGAGGCTATTAATTATGTCCTATAGGCAAAAAAGATACTCCCAAAAATTTTTGCAAGCTTTTAAAAAAAAAAAGGAAAAAAAAAAGAAAAGAAAAGAAAAGGAATCCATTTACATACCTGCTGCACTGTTGGCAAAATCTCTGCTGCTGGCCACCAACAATCACCACCTGAGTCTTTGAGTGCTCTTCACAGACCTTATGCCTTCTGTGGTAATCTCTACACTTGGTTAAATCAGCTTTGCACCCTTCAACTAAGCACGAAGCGATCTGGTTGCCCCCGGCCGGGGCCCGTGCTCTCTTCGATGGCCCAGGGGAAGCCCCTGCTGCTGGTGCCGGTGCCGCCAGAGGCTGCGGCTGATCTTTCCACCTGTTAGCGGCTCCGAATCCGCCGAGCTTGAGATCCACAGAGCATTCTAGACCGCTCAGCTGCCGGCTGAGCACGCCGGTAGCGCGGCCAACCGCCGTACCAATGCCACCGCCGGGGTGGGTAGCATTCGGCTCCAGGTCAGCTAGATAAAAATGTGGCATTTTTGAGTCCCAAGCCATTTGAAAGCAACACTAAATATTTAATCGTGAGAGCTAGATCCTCTTATCTAATTCTAACTCTAATTGTAACTAACTCTAGCTCTAATTCTTTGCTTCTCCTCTCACTTGATTTAATTTTGACCTTTTATGTCAGAGGTTGCTTGCTCTCGTTCTTGATTTCTTTGTCCTCTAAAACCAAACCTGCTCCACTTTCAACCAATCTTGTCTCTCACCCTTCTCCAAAAATCTTAGCCAAACACAAACATCGATACCCAGATGATTAAAACAAACAAGTAAGGCCCTAAAGAAAGTACTTCGAAAAAGAAAAGCTAAGTAAGAAGGAAAGGAAGATCTCTTGTTGGTAAAGGATGAAGGATGAAAGATGAAGAGAGAAGAGTGGAGATGATTATAAATAGAGGGGGATCAAAGAAGGCAAAGGTCACCAAAAAGAGAAGCACTGTAGAGGGAGAGGGTGGGGGAGAGGGGTCATAAAACATTCAAGGCCTTGCAAAGATGGTTGAAAATGCACTGGAGAGGTTAATAAATGTGGGAAGGAGAAAATGAGGCCTGTTTCACTCTCAGCAAACAAATACACACTGTTGTTAAATATTGCAAGACAGACCACTCTTTCTGCTCCACATGATACATATGTCTTTGTAAAGAGAGAGAGAGAGAGAGAGAGAGAGAGAAGCTGCAATTATTGGGAGTTGTAATGGAAGAGAGTTGGATAATGTATTAAAAGACTTCAAGGGAGATATATAAGAGAGATGATGGGTGTTGTTGGAAGGGAAAGTGGCTTCTTAGGCCTGCATATCCTCTGTACTGAGATATTGGATTTGATTTGCTCCACTGTCTAAGGACTCTTTAAGAGAGAGAGAGAGAGAGAGAGAGAGAGAGAGAGAGAGAGAGAGAGGGGCAAGGAAACAAAGGGAAGAGTGTGGCATCTATCAACTTTCTAAGGGGAGATGAAAGAAAAGTACAAAGGAGGTCAGGACGTTGTGGGCTGGAGGAGGAAGATGGCAATATATATGAAAACAAGTTGGTTCTTGATTGAGCTGGTCTGTGTTTCACATTTGCTAACATGTTTCCTTTTCAACTCTCGTTAATTTGCAAATCTCTGCCTATTTAGCTTCGTCACCTGAAAAAAATATAAAAAATCTATATTGCTTTGATATTATAAAGGACGGCAGAAATATTCAGACATATTTAGATAAAAAAATTCGAAATATTTGTAGTATATGAATCTGCAATACCTATGAGTTTATTAGTATATAGTTGTTTTAAACTCATTTAATAATCTTGAGTTCTCTTTCTAGAGTATTTTAATCATGCTATACTAGTAAGTATTCCTAACATAATCCTTTGTTTTTATTAAATTGACACATATTACTCAAAAATATATCGCGTGTATTTTTTTAACCTTACTCTCCTTTGTATTAAGGTTATTAATCTTTTTTTTTTAATAACTACTAAATTAAGTCAAAATATATAATGTATAAATATTTCTCAAAAAAAAATTTTGAATGCAAAGAAATAATATTGAATTTGCTATATAGCTTTTGTATAGCAATTTTTTTTGAAAATATCTTTAAATAGATATTTTAAGACTCCAAAATCTTTGTTGGTTATAAAATCTTTTAGTTTCAAAATAATTATTTAGAAATTATTTTGAAAAAAATTTGAAAAATAAAAAGTTGTAAAGTACCCCAAAATATAGTTTTTCGTATTCAAAGTTTTTCCAAAAGTACGTATGAATTTTGGATTGATTTTTTATGTATTTTAAAAAATCGGAGACTTATTTGACGAAGTTTCGCAAGGCAACTGCCTTTTTAACAAAACCCCTAGTTATTGCCAATGAGTTAAACTATAAAAGAGTATTTTTTTTTTTCTCTGATTTTTACAGTGTGATTGGAGAAAATCACTTTGAGTTAAACTATATT
The DNA here is from genome assembly GCA_002076135.1 of Xerophyta viscosa. NCBI lineage: Eukaryota > Viridiplantae > Streptophyta > Magnoliopsida > Pandanales > Velloziaceae > Xerophyta > Xerophyta viscosa. The sequence goes on along the minus strand of MJHO01000220.1, from coordinate 103,017 downwards.
GTTTCTGATTTACTAATATAGGTTTTGGTTGATTGGAGAAAGAAAAGTATTTGTAGATTAATTTAGGATCCTAGCATGCTTGGATCTAGATATCGAAGTCTATCGGAATATCTCGATTCGGTGCGGAAGCGTTTGATCTCGTCGTGCTCACTCCCGAATCCGGCGATGCTACGGCGATCTCTCCGGCGGCGTGGGTTGACTAACCAAGACACTCACTTGTCCACTCTCCAAGTTCCCAAGATATCACGACTAGAATTCCATGTGGCCTCGGGTGTCTATCAATATGTATATATAGAGTAGTGGGTAGTTCCGAATTACCGGCGGAGTGGGTAGTTACCGAAACTATCCGGCGGTTACCGTAACCGCAAGATGGTTACCGAGCCCATATGGATGCTCGACTCGGACTCGACTCGAGTCATGGCCAACATCTCCCACTCAAGCATCCATCAATGCTTGCAAACATATTTTATGATAAGACTCTTTATCATACTGGAAAATAGAGAGTGCGACCAGATGAGATAGAAGAGAAAGATATTATAGTAGTGTTAGCTGCCATTCACTGGCATAAACTCCACTATATACCTCGTCATGTACCCCGAAACTTATATGAATTCACACAAGATCCAACAGTCTTGATCCTTCAAGATTATTGAAGCAATGTTGATCTTTTATTCACATCTTTACGCTCATAGTTATTTCAGACACTAAGCTGATATAACTTCTAGACATGAAACGTAAATATCTGGGTGTGGATCATATAGTTTCTTTCTTAGTCACATATGAAATTCACACTGACTGAACTGCTTTCTTAGACATGCCTCCTACAGCCCGAATCATTCTTGGTCTTTCGTAACACATGCTAAGTAGCAACAATCAAATCCTTACTTCATGTCAATGTTTCTAAAGTACAAATATGCTCAATGCAGATGTTTTTAAATTACTGGGTTTCAACAAGTGAATGAAGCAGGGATCCATTCATATCCTATTTTGGTCCGGTTAGGCACATACGTATGATATGTATGTTAACAGTGGGATTCCCTCAATTAAGAGGACGTGTCATATCCATTATTACTCCCATCTATAACGAGCCTTGGCGTAGGTACTTCATCTCACCTACCGCTGAGTTCTTTAGGCAAGTCACACCTTCAGTAACTACTAAGAAACTCACGCTCGGCTTTGATAGCTGAATTGGAAAAGACAAATCTTAGATTGATTTCCAATTCTCGACTATTTTTCATCATATAGTCTCATCTTGATCGTATATCAAGGCGACACCTATGTATATAAATCTTTTCTCCATAGTTCTTGCACTTTGTAGTGCTAGCTTATAATACAATTGTCTCATCCTGCGTGTTATAGAACCAGGGCGGTTTGCCTGTTGAGTGGGCCAACCTCACAAGCTTATGACCTTAACAAAATATATACAATGACATCAACTAAGTTCTGACAAATAAATAATAAAGAGGCAATCATAGGGAAAGAAATTGCTCAATTCAATTCTGATGGATGTTTTCAATGTTCATTACAGTCTAGTACAACATTATAGTTTTACATAAACCTAATACTCCTTGCATGTTTACAGAGAAACGTCATTAGGGAGAGGTTAGTAAAAGGATACAGCAACCATATCTCCAGTAGGAAATGTGAACTTCAAAACAATCCCACCACGTGCAACGACATCTCTTATAAGTGATATTTTCTTTTTCAATGTGCTTCGACTTTCGTGGGTACTTAGGATTTTTTACGTATGCAATTGCAGCAGTGTTGTCACTATGCACAACAACAGGTTCATTGCAATGAGTGTTATATTCAAATTCTGCAGAAAAGCCTTAAGCAAACGCCTCTTGCTTGCTGCGGGTGCCAATGCAACATACTCCGATTCCATCATGGACAAAGCAACACTGTCTGCTTTTGCTAACACCATGATATTAATCCTCCCCCAACAAAGAAGGCATAATCAGAAGTCGATTTACGCTCAATCTTTATCAGCAACCTCCATCTGCGTCGGTGTATCCAGTCAACTTTAAGACTTCCACCGCGATTAACATAGGCCAGACTCATCGTACCCTTAAGGTAATCCGAAATATCCTCTTGAACAGCAACCCATGAGCGCTTCCAGGATTTACTTTGGTATCTAACTCGACCATACCAAACCGCAAAACAATGTCGGTCTTGTGCACATCATTGCAAATACATTAGATCCGACACGCGTTGGCATATGGAGTTTTGGCATCTGCTTTTTTCTTCTTCCTGACCTTGGGACATTTTGCTCACAACTAAGAGTCTGGCTTTTGCCATTGGACGTTTCAACCGGTTTGGCATCTTGTAGTCTGAAGCGTTCTAATATCCTTTTGATAATATCGCTTCCTGAGACAATACCAGTAATTTCTTAAGCGATCCTTTGGAATCTTTACTCCTAGAATGTAAATCTGCCTTACCTATATCTTTCATGTCAAATACATGGAAGATAACCATTGTTTAGTAGCCTTTATAAAATTTAAGTTCGTTTCCGGCTAACAAAATAATCGTCCACCATACAGGCGATAATAATAAGAAAACCTTATTGCTTTTCTTAAATTAAACACAGTGATCTTCCTCCATCATCCAAGTCGTTGGAGTAACTGGTTTCGTGAAACCGAATAATACCCACTGTCTAGATGATGCTTCAAGCCATAAATTGAACGTTTCAAGCGGGCACCTTTTGCGCTCCTTTTCGAATTAACTTGAAATCCTTTAGGTTGATCCATATAGATCTCCTCATCTAGTTCTCCATTGAGAAAAGCTTTTTAAACAATCATTTGATGTAATTCGAGTCTTAAATGTGGACGATAGGCCAGTAGAAATCGAATAGACGCGAACCTGCAGCCATTGGTGGAGAAAGGCCTCTTCGTAGTCTATACCCTCTTGTGGGTAAACCTTTAGCTACTTAAACGAGCCTTATATTTATCGATTGATTCATCCGCCTTTCTTTTGATTTTGAAAACCCCATTTGTTTCCAATAACTTACGTTCCTGGCGTAAATCAGACAAATTCCCAACTTTTATTCTGGGACAATTGAGTTATCTCATCTTTCCATAGCTTCCACCATTTGTCGGAATTTGGTGAGTTTATGGCTAACTCATAAGTAGCCGGTTTTTCTGCATCTACAAAAGCACACATAAAAGATTCTTCTTTCAATCTCATAACGACACGGGGAATTTTTTTATGCTTTACCTCTAACCATGAGAAACTTTGAGGTTCATCTTCAATTTGGGATCCTCCCACTATCCAATGGGTTCCTCCCACTATTCAAGGTAAATTTATAATGAGGTTCTGACACCTCATTGTCAATTCTTGTTCTAGTATATGCGCCTACCGTCGGGTAGTTGCTCTTGTAGCTCATATAGGCTCGAGCGTCTTTCTTAGTTCACCAATATTTGAAAAATTATTTTCCAGAAAATTTTAATCACTGAATCAATCTCGACCATCCCTCCATCCTGATGTTCACCATACATCACATATCCTTTGAGCCTCTGTAGGGTATCTATGAAGACACACTTATTTGCTCTAGGCTAATTTTTCCCGTATTTATAGTGAGAAAGTATTGTGAATATATCCTGCACAACCCAAGCGTCGTGAACCTTCGAGATTGGGTTTCTCTCCTTCCAATAACTCATTATGGAGTTTTGAGGAAACAGATTTTAAGGGACAGATTTCAATAATAACAGCAGCTGTCAATAATGCATCCCCCAAAATAATTGGGAGATTTGGCCTGTGCCATCATGGATCTACCATGTCTAACAGTGTTTCTATTCCTTCGCTCTGCAACAACATTTTGGTTGCGGAGTTATTAGGATTGTCAACTGTCTCACTATTCCCTTTTCCTGCAACAAATTTCTTTAAATTGTTTCAGAAAGGTACCTCGCACCTCTATCAGTTCGAAGACTTAATTGTCCTCCCTTTTTGTTCTCTAACTTCAGGCTAAAAATCGTTTAAACAATCTAATCGATGACCAAAGATAAACTGAACCATATCGAGAATAATCATCTATAGAGTGAGAAAATAAATGGCACCCTGACCGCTTTAAACGTTCATTGGACCCAGATGTCAGAATGAATCACGTCTAAGATATGAGATGCTCTCTTTGCCTACCAAGGCTCCTGCAGGCTTTTTCCCGCAAGAACAAGGCTCACAGGGTTTGGCAATTTATTTTTAGAGATGAACCCTACTAGTCATTCCCGTTGCTAATCCTTGCCATACTGTCCTGTCCAATATGACCTAGTCTAGCATGCCATTTTACAGAATCATACGGCAATGGCTGGTTAGTTAATGATTTCTTTATAATGGATTTGGAGAAGAAGAGGCAATAAAAGTAGCAGAATAGCATTGTCATAAACAATCATACTTCACATCCATATAAAAGAAATCATTAACTTAACCAGCCATTGCGTAACACACATTTCCAAGTAATGTTTAATACAGAACCTTCGAAAATGGAACAACAAAGTCTAGTTTTTAACATAGCTATAACTGACTAGTAGATTACATCGAACCCAGGTGCATAAAACACATCATGTAACAATAGGGTGCGCCATTACGCACCTTGAGTTGGTAAGAACCAATCCCAAGGACTTCAACATTTTCTCCATTTCCCATTGTGACATAATAGTTGCCTTTAGGTACTCGACGGTAATCCACGCCCCACACGAGTTCTTAGTCACGTGCTTGGTTGCTCCTGAGTCTACAATCCAATGATGAAGATTCATAAGCAACATTAACATGCGCACACATAAGCGCAGTTGCGTGGTAATAATGAGGGGTTCAAGAGTTACCTCTTCGGCTCAGTCAATACAGCGAAGTGCCCTTCTTGTTGCAGTTATAGCACTTGACCTTGGGCTAATGATTTCTTTCCAACGTTTACAGTGGGTGTTTGAAGTTGTTGCCTTTCTTACCAGCTGGTCGTTTGCCCTTCTTAGCGTGGGACTTTTTCCCTTTCTAGTTCCAGCTTGGCTTCAACAACCATTCAACAGTCGCAAACGGATCGTCTTAATACCCTCCGCCTAAGTTCAAGAATGGCGGTGACCACATATTCAAGGTCGTAATATACCTTCATTTGAGTAGAACCAACTTAACTTGACTCCAAAGACAGATTATCAGGAAGTGAACGAATCACACTTTGAACCTGTTTGTTCATTATAAGATGTACCGCACTCAGCTTGCTTCAAATTGGTCCTTATCATGGCAGACATCGCTCGAGATGTTCTGTCATGTGTGATTGGGATTCACGCTTGTATTGGGTCAAACTTAAGGTTCAAGCCCTAGTCTGTAACCGTATGCAACAAACGCATTTAAGCTGGTCCCACATGCACCTTTTGGCAGTTAGGGAAGGTTTCAAATTCTCCGATCAGATCATCGCCATGTAGCTTAGCATAAGTAAAGCGCGCACTACACGATCCTGTTAAACCAGGCCTTATATTCTTCCCATATCCTGCGGTGGTTGGGCCGAATTCCATTCCCTCAGGTGGTTCCATAAGTGTTAGTTAATGAGTCGAGAACGTCTTTCTCGTTCAGTAGGTAATTGAATCTTTCGGATGCCAAATGTCATAATTATCCCCATCTAGCTTTTATTGCGAGAAAGCTCAAACGATGGTTGGCCTTGGTTGCCATATCCAATTCCTACAATGTCAATTATGCAATGTCAGTAATTAAGTGTATATTTTGTTCTCTTGTGATCTTTATCGTAGAATTTTATTTATAGACTTTATGAACGTTGTTCGAGGTGTCACTGTACAGATCCACGATCATCACATTGGTACACAATAAAGAGAAATAAATAAAATTCATAAAGATCATTTATCGCACATAAAATACATTATTTTATATGAAGTGCGAGAAAAATGAGGACTTATGTAAGACGTATTCTTACAATCATAACAGTAAAAGAATATATCCACATTTAATAAGAATCAAAGTCATGATTTAAATTAAACATACAAAATTGTTCTACAAAAGCATAAAAGTGATACAAATCCAACAAGTTCTTTTAACAGAAATAAACCTAATACAGCATACTAAGTCTGCATTAAAAACTACATTCTTAAAAAATTGTAAATATAGGAAAAAGGATTTCGCAGCATTCCATTTCTCCATCCTGATCTAGAGCGGTCTAGTATTTGAATTCTTTCAGTGAGAGAAATAGATCCTCCCAATGGAAGAATTTCAGATAGATACGTATTAAATGCAATAATGTTGTTCTCCTTCTACTATGGCAGGATTTCTAACTATTCCACATTTTGTTGTCTTAATTTCAGCCCCTAGTGCCGAAAGATCTGCGCCTGTGTTGAAGGACCTCTCTCCCTAGAAATGAAGCAGCTGAGATGCCTGGCCGTATGCCGACGTATCTCATCATTTCTTCTAATGGAGTCACTCAACCACACTATGTCGTCTGGTAAGGTGCAGATCGTCCTAACATCTAGGCACATGAAGAAATACCAAAAAAAATTATTAAATAAGCATATACAATGCTTATCATACAATTTTAAGCATGAATTAAAAAAAATCAGTAATTACATTAATTACTGGGCCAAAATAAAAAAATGCATAAAACAGGCCTTAAGCCGTTTTTAATGAAATTGGGCCGGCTCGGGATTTTCTGCGGCCCAAACTAAAAGAAATTCATTTACTCGCTTTAAAACTAAGTGGGCCGACGCGAAGCCCATTAACGCGCGGCCCATAAACGATTCAGTTTTAAAAAAAAAATCCGTTAACTGATAACGGATCGAATCGCGCCCGTTAACCCGCGAACCGTTTAACGCTTAAAACTTAAATATAACGGGTCGGTTAGGACACGTTAACGCGCTACCCCGGGCGGTTCGTCCTCGCCCGCGAGTCGCCCGCACGTCGCGTAACCGTCCGCGACGTGCGGCGCGGCGCGAGAACCGCCCACGGCGGCGTCCCTCGGTGTGATTTCGACGGAAATCGACGTCGTCGACGACGGCGATCAAGATTCGTGCAACTACATGCATCCATGCATGAGTTCGCACGTCAATTTCGTCTTGAAAAAATTGTATTCCGAGCCGTCGCGTGAGACTCCGCCGGCGGCGGCGACAGCCCGCGCGCGGGACGCCGAGGAGCGGGAGAACAATCGGACAACCTCCATATGAGTTAGCCAGTCAAGAAAACAATGATTTTAAGCCATCGATTCCATGTAATCGCGGGATTGGAACCGCGAAAAGGAAAAAACCGAATTCCGGTGGCGCGGTGGGCGCGCCGGCGACGGGAAGCACGACATTGATAGGTCTGATACCATGTAAGATTAATTTAGAATCCTAGCATGCTTGGATTCTAGATATCGAGTCTATCGGAATACTCGTTCGGTGCGGAACGTTGATCTCGTCGTGCTCACTCCCGATCCGGCATGCTTCGGCGAATCTCTCCGGCGGCGGTGGGTGACTACAAAGACACTCACTTTGTTGACTATCGGGTGTCTATCAGACTAAATTCCATGTGGCTCGGGTGTCTATCTATTGTATATAGAGTGAGTGGGTAGTGTACGGAACACCCGCGGAGTGGGTAGTTATCCTGAAACTACCCGGCGGTTACCGTAACCGCAAGTTGGTTACCGAGCCCATATGGATGCTCGACTCGGACTCGACTTGAGTCATGCCAACAGTATTAAACAAGCAAAACTTTCTACTATAAACATGAAGTCAGCATCTTTTATGTCACCTTAAGAAGGTGTTGGCATGTATAAAATTATATGTTTAAGGTATGAGGCATATTTTTGTAAAGTTCAGTGGCTAAAAAATATATTTTACCTTGGTAAAATTCATAGGGAACTTTAACAGACAGACAAAATGATACGAAAACTCAAAGTGAGATTTTTATGTATATATAGTTTGGATGTGAATATGTTACTGATTATGAATGGAATCGGTTAGACCTGTGATTAGTTATTAATCCCGCCGAACTATCTGATTTAACTAGTCTATCTTATATAAGTGGTTCAGACTCGAATTATGGTTGAATACGCCTTATTAACTGCTTTTGTAACACAAACTAATTGTTACAGGAGCTCATAATGTTGGTCAATAACTAAAACCTAGATAAAAAGAGCTACATGGTGTTCCATGCTGGCAGACGGACCGGTCCAGGGGTGTCTCTGACTTTTTAATTCTACATAGTGCAGACCAGTGAGTATGTCGCGGAAGTTTTAAGTGCTGATAGGGGTGCACAATCTTCATCCTGATGCATACGTGTTATTAGAACTCGAAAATCAGGTAAAAAGGTTTGAAGTTAGAATCAGAATAAGTACCATCTGAAAATTTATATACTACAATGGTATAAATGAGGATCAATTACGGATATAATTTTTTATCATAAATCTTAAAAAAAAAAAAAAAAAAAAAAAAAAAAAAAAAAAAAAAAAAAAAAAAAAAAAAAAACATTATATGTTGAAAATTTTCCTAGACCGCTTTCACTAGGACATGGAAGCCCTCTTCCTTGGGGTTGGGACCTCGACTTTCTAGGGCACAATGATATGAATTAGTTTGGTTCTTATACAAATGCCGTGTCTCTAGGAAGCTTCAAGTTCCAACAAGTCTAACAAGTGCTAGCAATAGAGTGGCTGGATTTTGATATTAGCCTTAGTTAGTTATAGTAAAAAAATAGGCATTTAATTTTATAAAAAATAAAATAGAAAAAATCACAGAGAGAAGAAGACCTCAGATTTAATACACTAAAAAAGTAATACACTAAATTTAATACAGAGAGAAGAAGACCTCAGATTACCAAGCCATGTTAGGATTGATAAATAAAGATATTATTCAAAGTTAAACTCATAAAAAAAAAAAAAAAAAAAAAAAAAAAAAAAAAAAGTCAAAGTTACCATCGAAAGAGGTCCATTGATTCTTTGGTAATAGCCTTTTTTTTGGGTATTTGAAAATATTCCTCTTAGCTTATTTTGTGAATTTGATAACCAAAATGGTTATATTTTGAAACTGGTTTTTTCTTTCTTTTTTTTTTGTAAATTTTTAATGATTGCTACTTTTTCTTTCATTTGAAAATTATTCTCCAATTATATTGAATCACCGATTAATATTCCAAAGAATTATTAAAAAAAAGAATTCTATTATTGGCTATCTTTTTTCAAGTAAGACACCAAACTACTACAAATAATCGATCATTCTTAAAAACAACAAACTGTTGAAAAACTGTAATTTACCATCCGCATTGAAATCATAATAGAAATCAAAATGGTAATGAGCAAGGATATTCTTACTCATTATCAAGTGAGATTTGAGATACAAATTTTCACTAACTAGCAAAATATTTATTGGGATTAATATTACACAGGTGGATGAAAATATTTCCGCATTTACTTTCGACCACATACATTTGAATCGAAAATGACGATTATAATTTTCATTTCGATGATTAAAAAGTAAAACATGTTACAAGTATGTAGTAGAGGTATGGTATGATGCATTGTAAGACCACTTATCATGCATAGACTTATTTTATTTGATAAGTCAACAAAAGAGTAAATATTTGGGAAAGGAAAAAATGCTGGATCCCACTTACTACTTTTCCATAATCTTATACTCACTTTGGTTACGCCTTTCAGAGACCTGTTATAGATGTATTGGTCTTCAATGTACATCCGTAGAAGGATTTTTTTTTTTCCTTTTTTTGTTTTTTGAGAAGAATATCCGTGAAAGGATGTTAAATAAGACAATAAGTAGAGAGCTTAATATCAATGGTATTAGGGATAAGTAGAGAAAAACACTTTCGTGCTCCCAACCTATAACTTCTTAGTTAGATGTAGCTTTCGGATGCCAAATGTAGGATTAATATGCTTACATATGGATTAAACCTTGGATTCAGTTTCTCAACGTATTGGACAATTTGCGGTACCTAATGAAATTGGGATTTTAATCACATTCTAAATTTGATAAAGCTATTGTAGAATTTTAGTGAGAAGCACATAGAAAAACGATAACATGTTTGGCCGCGGCGACTTTGGTCTATATATTTTACTTGGACGATTATTTAGTGACAGTTCTGATCTCCTCTTCAAAATAAATAATATATATATATATATATATATATATATTAGTAATTCATGTTGGAATCAAACTTATATGCATATATATTAATATATTGGAGTTAGTAATTCAGATAAAAACGAATGGACCCAAACTGGCCCAAGTGTAATCCGTTTGGTTCAAATTCAGTTTGAAATCAAATTCGAAGCGGTTCCAATCGACAATGCTTCATCTCAGATCATCTTTTATAGTTCGGGTCATTTCGGGTTCGCCGGACTGCACGTCACCAATCCACAGGAAAAGTAGCCAACATTGTACTTCTTTTTTTCCCAAAAAAATGAAAAAGCTTCACAAGTTGAAAACGTCTTGTCCTTCACACACTTTTTCACTTACTGAACACAAGTACCAAGGGATGTTAATATAGTTAATAATTGATATAACATGTTTCGAAGTGTAATATCTTTTAGGTGATATTGGAAATGGTGGTTAAATGGAGCTCCTTGGTAGATTCTAGGGTACATTAACATTGTAATACTTAATTCTATGCTCATTAGAGCACTATACGACTAACTAATAATAACACAAAATTGGTTATCTTTGCATTATTTAAAGCTCATTATGAGAGTCCATTAGGAGAATCATGTGTTGCTCTTTGGTATGACTATTGCTCTTTTGACTGCTTTAGTTATTCAAATTATATTACTTCACTTCTATCAAGACCAATACAAGAATGGCTATAACTGTAATACCACCAGCCACTAATGTCAATAATATATCTCATGTGGAATAGGGCTATATTAGTTCATAGTAAATAACTTTTTTTGTAACTAACATAATTTTGCACGGTTAGGACCCTGCTTCTTTCCCCTCCCTCCGTTATTTGAACGGTAAGTGTAATATTTTAATCTTATTGTTGACGACCTTGATCCGGAGGGTAAAAGGATTAGAGTCGTTACTAATATCTTTATGAAAAATTATGGAAATCTAGGAATTACCGAGATAAGGCACATAAAGATTTTTTAGGCTCGTTCGTCGTTTACGTGTGGGGAAGACGGAACACTTCCACAGTGCACCTAAAAAAAGTGTACTTTATAGGTGATTATTATAATTTTGAATTTATTTTAGCATGCATAAGTAGATCGATTTTGTTTATCTATTTGGGGCGTAAAAGAGAAGGGGTACACAACCATTTCTCATTTTAGCATTTAATAGATACATCTAAATGATAGAATTCATAATCATGAACCATTACCCACTGATCCCTAACATATTTTCCATCATCTAAATGGGATTTGACCTTCTTAAATACGTATAAGAGAGATAAAAAGCGGTATACACCATTCTCTTTTCCAACTATTATTTGTATTCGAATTCCTTATTTATATAAACTAAGAAGGAGGACAACCGTATCCACCATTATTCGAGTCCTTAGTTTATGGGTGTGTTTGGCAGCAGCTGACAGATGTTGCATTAATCTAATTTTTGCAGCTGCCAACGGCTGATAGCTGATTCGTCTACCATCTAGCTGATTATATAATTTAGCTGATAGCTCTAAAAGTATTTGGTAAATTAAGTAGCTGATGTATACAAAATGACAAAAAAAGACAAGAGGAGTAACTTAATCACGTATGCAATCCTTCACGTAAATTTATTAAAAAGATATAGGCAAGCTTTCTTCAAAATTCTAATTACTACGTCGCCTAGCATTCCATAATGAAGTAGCAATGTAGTTTCGAATTTCACTCATTTGTCCATAACTTTAGCTTGGATCTTCGTCGGTGGTAGGAGTACTCTGCGCATCTGCCAAATCATCATGTGGTACATAATTAGGATACTTATCAACTACATCAAAAACTGGATCTTTTGGGTCAGTCTTTCGTATGTAGTTATGTAGTGCACATGCCGCTATAATAATCATGACTTGTACTTTTGATCTCATACTTTGGCATAGCTTGTAGTATCTTCCATCTTTTTTTCAATACTTCAAAAGATCTTCCAATACAACTGCGAAGTGATGAATGTGCTCTATTAAAGCATTCTTTGGCTGTCTTTGGAGCATCATGATGAAACTCGGTTTGATGATACCTAATCTTCGGATATGGTACTAAATATCCTTGTTTGTCTGGATAGCCTTTATCCACCAAGTAATATTTTCCTGATAACAATCGATAAAAATCAAATTTGTCTCACCTAACATGCATATAAATGATGCATCCAAAAATTAACAGTTATACCTGTGTGGTGGATGCGGATATTTCATAGCTGGTGTGGTTATTGCATGAGCAAATACACGTGTATCATGTGCCGATCCTTCCCAACCTGCTGATATAAATGTGAAACACATGTTAAAATCACATGCGGCCATAATATTTTGAGTGGGCACTCCTTTTCGTCCTCTATATGGCATTTGGTCTTCCTCAAGAATGCACGCCGCTACGTGCGTACCGTCGATACATCCAACACAATCCTAAAAAATATACATGATAAATTATTATAATAGGTGGCAAAATAAACGTAAAATTTTTAAAAAAAAGGTGCTAAAAATATTACCTTAAAAAATGGCATATATCTATCATTATTAGCAATTTGTGGTGGAGTGTTCCTGAACTCTAGATCGGCGGGCTTGATAATGTCATTTGCAAGAGCTAAGATTGCTTGTAAAACTTCATGGAAAGCTCTACTGATAGTTTCACCAGAACGTTGAAAACGCTCTTGACATTCTGTATTTGAGGCACCTAAACTTATGATATATATGAATATACCCAGCTTCTCAATTACTGTCATCCTCCCACTAGCCAACAATCTGTACTTTAGATGTAAGTCCTCACACAACTGTATAAATGTGTTTTTCTCCATCCTAAATATATTCACACATCGGATTGGATGTGTTTTTCATCTTCTAGTATTTCCTTCATCCAACTTTCCCCGGTATGTAAAGAAGTCATGCATGGTTCTTTGTATATGCCTGAATAGAAATGCATGCATACCATAGCCGTTCCGCATGTAATCTTATCCCAAAGTTCGCATTCATTATCAGTCTCGCATGTGCATGTCATATTGAATATCATTTCTGTTATGCAAAATAGTGACATTAAGTAAGCAAAATAATTAATATTCGAAAAAAAAAACAAAACTGAACAATGGTAAGGGCTGCATTAAAAACCAAAAAAATTAAAGACTTACAAGTAATATCCAAATAAAACATATATTAAACTATAACAAGCAGAAAACCAAAAATAATGATGTGTGTTAAAAAAAATACATCAAGAGAAGTTAATTCCAGATAAATCAAAATGGTATTGTATCCAATTTAATCTTTGTCCGTCGTCATTCATATTTAAGAAAATGTCTCTCTTAGTTGCATCTTCTAGTAGCGTGGTTGCAAAACACCATAAACGGCCGCCCGATTCCAAACCATCCAAGTTATTTAGAATCTGCATTGCGTTGGTATTCATAACGCTCGGCGAGGTAAGGTCCATCTTCTTATGCGACTCAATTGCCCCCACTAACCTGTCCATCATACCATAATAAATGCTCGAACCTGTTGATCTCCTTCGTTTAGGTTTCAATTTAGTAGGCCTAGTAGTCCCTGCATTAGTCTCTGCCAACCTTCTCTTTTGACTTACATCCAAATCCGATGCCTCTTTTTCTAATTCTTCTATGAAGTTTTCATCTTCAGCCATATTATGATTATACTCAAATCCAGTCATATCATGATGATTGACATCAACATCATTATCGGATTCTATAATCTCACATACGTCTATTGGTTGGTCCATGGAGGCTACTATAACATTTTTACCGGTAGCTATCGTATCTCCATATAGTTAGTCCATCTTATCTTCAACATGCAGTTCCAATCCTTTCGTGCGAAACTTTCGAACCTCTTTATTCACCTAAAAAAAGAGATGATTTACATCAAACTAATTAAACACTTACAATTATATATAAATAAATATAACTAAAAGAGATAATCCAACCTGAATTTTTCTTGCCCACCATTCATCTGAGCAATCAAGTGTCAATAGTGTATGATTCCATCCTAAACCGGTTTCATTTCCTTTCAATTGTTTCCAAAGACGCCATTCTCTTTTCATCCAATCAAATTTGTTTTTCAAAGTTTGCTTACCCCAATCTAATTTACATCTCTTTTTGAACTCCGTCTCAATTGATGACCAATTAAACGGTTGTCCCCGCCCACGTTCCTCTTTGTGTTCAATACAAACATCGATGAAGAGAATAATTTTTTCCATATCCTAAAAAAATTTTGTAACTTTATTCTCATCTTTATTGCTAGTCATGGCCATCTTAAACATTAAAAAGAAGACAAGTTAGTATTTTATACATTTATAATCACAACAAAAAATTACAAAAAATGATGGTAAATATCGGAAAACAACAATAAAAAAGCAAAATAAGAATGATTATTTTTGCAAATAGAAGTTACAGATCTTATAATTTCTTATGAGCTAATAGGAGGATGGTCTAAAAATAAGAATGCATGTATATTCTTTAGTGGTCTTTTTGCTTAAATATGCTTTACTGGAAGTAAGTTACGCTAACAAGTTATTATACTAACTTGTTGAAAGAGATTTCACACAGTTTTTGGTCCTAAAGATAGTTCAATTTCAGTAATCTGAAGTTTCAAACAAAAACGGGGGTGATAAATACCTCAATCGGTGGCTGGAGTGGAAGCAACGAGGGGAGGAGGAAAACGAGCAGGAGAAGAGCAACGAGCGGAAGCCGGCGACGGAGCAACGTGGGGAGTAGGAAATCCACTTTCTGCGGAAGAAGAAGAACAAACGGGAGCCGGGAACGGAGCAATGTGGGGAGGAGGAAATCCACTTTCGGTGGAAGAAGAAGAACAACAACAAAGGAAAAAAAAAATTATAAATAGTATAACTCGTAATTATAAATTAAAGTAGGGGCATTGCAGTAATTAGGCATCCATCATCTACAAGATGATGGCAGCACGCTAGGAAGGTATAGATTTTGCAATCATCTAACTTTTTTATTTCCATCATCTAAAAGTTACTTAATTATATTTTTACCAAACATAGATTATTACTTAGAATTAGATTAGACTATAATTCATAATCTAAAAGTTACCCGAAAATCTCGAACCAAACACACCCTATATCAAAAGGGGATTAAATCTCGAGTACTCATTTTCTTATAGAATGAATAGTCGCAAATTAATAAGTAAATGTAAAATATGTAGTCAATTAGTGTGTGTGTCATGATATGCCTAATGTTGAAAGATGTGTTTTTATGTGGTAAAAATATTGTTTATAAGTCTTGGGATCAATACATTTTCGTTTCCTGTTCATCGCCCCCTTATTATTATGGATGACGTCTTGTAGCATGAATTGCATTAATAGATTCAGAAAGTGTATACCTTCGCTTGCGAATTCGGATTGCAAGTGTACACCTGCTACCCATTTATTCGTATATATTAAAAATTATGTGTTAATCATATTATTTTAATTGGAAGTATATGCGTTCGATTACATATTAGGATTGCAAACATACACCTATTATCCATTTAATCGTATTTTCTATACGATTATTGTGCTTTGTTATGACATTTTAACTCAAGAACAAATAATTGGAGGAATAAACCTCTAAATATATGTCTGGATTATAAGTATACACTTATAACCCATTAAAATTTATTAAAATCGATAAAAAAGAAATTAAATTAATTTGGGCTTTAACTGGACTAGACCAATTTGGTCTAGCCTAGAACCAATCTGGCTCGGTCGGATGCGCACGGGTGCGGGCGTTGAGTCGACTTGGCGGATAACCTGCTGAGCTGGTCACCTCTTTATTTTCCGTCGTAAACGGGTGTGGTTTGCGGGTGGGTTTTCGGGTATGTTAAAGCCCAACTTTCTGCATCGTCGTCTTCTCCCCATTTTCACATTTTTAGGGTTTTTCTTAAAACGATGCCGCTGTCGACGCTCGTGGTCGGTGAAAATGAGCCTTCCTAGAGTTTTCGAACGCTACGAATCTATTGGTGAAATCAATATTCAATTTATTCTCTATACGTATGTTTCGAGTATGCCGAGTTCTATATCAGCGACTGGCACCATTCGTCGGAGCAGAGGTTGTTCTATAGGCTTTTGAGGGTCCTGAGTTTATTGGAGACATTAATTAATTTTATCGTGGTTGTGACAAGATATTCGTGTGGTGTAACTTTAGTAAAAGTTCTCTTTTTGATCTCCGGCTGCTATCGTGATTGTGAGTACTTAGAGATGATGAGAAGATGATTTTGGGGTTAGAATCTGAGCATTTTCAAGCATAATGACATCGGTAGTTTTGGCGGCTCCGACGTACGGCTCAGCGATGTTGTCGGTGAAGTAGTGAGGAGAGCTGGAGGAGTTAATGCAAGTCCGGCGGCGGTGCTCTCCCTCTCTCTCGTTTCTTTCTTTCTCTCTCTAATTTCAGTATCTCTCAAACTCTTAGTCACACTCTCTCTCTCTCTCTCTCTCTCTCTCTCTCTCTCTCTCCCCTTTCCTTTTCCTTTTATTGGATATGGGTATAAAACCCCATCCGTGTTTGTAACTGACCCATTAATACTGAGTTAGTTTTAATGCAGGTATAAAAATGGGTATAAATATCCGTTAAAATTTGTAACCGACCTGATAAATTTTTTACTAAACTCACATAGGATCTTGAGTGGGATCGCGTGGATCTAAAATCCGATGTGGCGCATAACCATTGGAAGTTACAATGTTTTGTGTTGAGTCATTTGATAAAATACATCTGATTTGTTGAACTTAGTGTTTCGGTGTTATGCGGTTTTTATAAATAATTCTGATTTACTTAAATCGATGTTACATGTTATGCAGTTTTGATAAAAAAATTCTAATGTGATGAAATCGATGTTTAGCGTTATGTAGCAAATCTGATTTGATAGAATTGTTGTCTCACGTTATGTCAATTTTTTTTTTTTTAATTTTAATTTGATTTAATTGTTATTATTATTTATTTTTTAAAACTATGTCTCAGATAAAATGGAATATCGACAATTATAATCGAAGCTATTTGTCCCAAATAAGGTGTGCTTATTGTGCAACTTGAGCTGATACTTGCTTTATCCAATGCCTTCTTCATATTTGACAATTTCCATTATAATATAGCAGTTATCCTTTGGTACTCGATGGTGAACCACGAACCTCATACGTATCCTTGGTGTGAGGTTTGTTGTTTGTATATATATATATATATATATATATATATATATATATATATTATATATATATATAATATAATATAATTATATATATATAGATATATATATAATATATATATATATATATATATATATATATATATCTAGTGTATATATTTGATGATATTATGTACATGCATATTTGAGTATGCCGAGAGGGTGAGTCACGTGAATAGTGATCTTGTTGACACATAGTGCACTGGTCTACGCACTTTGGCGTCATGCATAGTGACTTAGTTGTTTGTGCCTTGAGAGCACTATTGGTCGACTGATAGTGATTTTTGATCGACTGATCGGAGTGATTGAGACGTGTATGAAGTGGTTGGATGTGGTGTTTTGGGGTTATTTCTGTCCTTACTGCGTCCAGAGCTCGAGAGAAAGCCCTAGTAAGTACCTTCATCGATTTCTCTTGTGTAGATTGGTTTTATTTCGATTAAACTTGATTTTCTTACTCTCCCGATCATCCTATACGCGTAGATACCATTTGATCGTGTTTCCGCGGTTGTTTGGCATGTAGGATGGTGAGATTTCGGATTTCTTGAGGTGAGTGGATTGTACCTTTCGCTTGTATGATGTATTGTATGTGAAAGCATGTTTAATTGACTTATTGTCCAAAACTAGCATGTGGAAATATGATGATTATACTTGAATGGGTAGTTAAACCTAGCATGTGTTGAAAATGTGATAATAATTATGCTTGTGTAACGGCATTTGGATTGGTTATCTATTGGTATGCTAGTTATGTTGTTTACCCATTGTGATATGCATTGAGTAGTTTACTTGGATTATGTCCATAGTGGGGTCACGCCCCGACCCGCCCCGAGCCCTGCACCGTCCAAGCTCCGGCCGCACCACACGCCGGGTCTCTTTGAAAAGGGTGGATCCACTTGGTGGTGCCATTTCTTTGCCTCCTAAGTAATTAAACTCAACCTCCCACCGCATACAAGCGGTATGGAACTAATTCCAATCGCGGGCTCGCGCATAGACCCATTTACAGCCTCAAACCATACCTTACCCGCAACTATCGGTCGGCCGATACCTACGCTAACCGCGCGATATGCTAACCGGGGAATCACAATCCCCCACCATAGGACACGACTTTCTCGTTGTACAGGACGGATTGCAGGCGGAAGCTCTAGCCCAATCTCCTCCCTCGTCGGTGTACCGCCAGTGCATTTGGTCCGGCGTGGCGAGATCTCTTCCTACCCAGGTCAACATCCCGTCCTGCCTCTGCACACATCGGGCGCATACAGGCGATATGGTTGCTCTGATACCATTTTTGTGACGATCCGCGGCCCGGGGCCGCCATAATGCAATGAACGACTTCAAACAAAATGTTTTGCGGAAGCTTGTGAATTAAAAACAATGAGTTGCAACCAAGAACTCAAGTAATTAAAAAGCATTTGAATAAATGATAAGTCGAGCCGAGGTTTGGACTTCCAACACGGGTTAATATCCACGGGGGAGGCAGATCTCACCACGTTGTCCGGACAAAGCTTACTAAAGATTCTAGGGCATCAATCTTCCCCATTGATACGTAAGAATCCATAACAACCTAAGGTCCACAACCACTTATGTATTTAAACTCAGTTTCAGAGATGATTTATATAAATTTGGCTCAACATGTATTTTTCTAAAACATTTAGGACTGCCACATCCTTTAGATATGTGTATTTTATCAAGATAAATACCCAAAATCAGAAATAAAAACCATTTAAATCGGTTTTGAAAATCTTCAATTTGGTCGATCGATAGTTCGTCTGACCTGATCCATGTGTAAATAAATGGGATCAGTCCACCGAAAGCAATATTGGTATACCGAAAATGTCGGAACAGACATAAACAGATTTGAAGTTGCTCACAACTCAAACATCTAAATCTCACATTTCTAAGGCAAACTTGCAATCCAATCATGCACACACTTGTACCTAGCCAATATACACATGCTTGAACTTCGCAATACCAAACTTGGATTTTCAAACATCATTTGTGTTTCAAATAATCTTTTAACATAAATACGAGAGTTTTAAACAAATTTTGGAACTGAAACTTTTGCATCCAAAGTTTATAGCCTTTAAACTTAAAGAAAACCAATTATATACAACAAAATGTAGGTTAGTGCTTCATTTACAAGTACTATACAACAAAATGATTTTGGTAAGCTATTAGGCTAAGCCCTCATGATAGCGATACCCTTAGGGCATGTTTACTTCATGCCGAACTGATGGAACTCGCGGAACTCGGAACTCAAAACGCAGTTTTGCTGTTTACTTCGCCTCGCGAACTCGCAGAACTCAATTCTGAGTTCCGAGAGTATATAACTACGCGAGTTCGCCGACCTCGCAGCTGCAAGCTGCGAAGTGGGCGAACTCGCGTTGTTTCGTTCTCCCTCGGGATCTCAGTTCTTCGCGACCCTATCCTTTCTACTGTAGCTCTCGAAAAAAAGGGGATTTTTCGGCCGGTTTTGGGATTTGATCTGCCACTCTTCCCCGGCTGATATTCTAGGCCGGCCGACTTCGACGGAGGCAACGATCTTGACGGCGGCCGATATTGACTTTGTTACTCCCGTTATCGATCTGCGGACCAAAATCCTACCCACTTGATTTTCGGCTGATTATCATCCCCGGCGAGGTCGACGGCGGCAATAGTGTTGTTGACGTGGACGATCGCCTCACTTGCCACCCCACTCGACCGAACGGTCCCCCCTCAACCCAATTTATATATTCGGTTGATCAAGGTATCAAAAGCTTAAAATTCGTATGATTTTTTTTACTTTCCGGACAATTCTTTATAAATTTGGTAGAAAATTTGCTGGGTGTGCTTCTGCCTGGCTACTGCTTCTATACATGTTGTGCTGGCTACTTCTTTGTGCTTTGCTGATGCTTTGTGCTTGGCTACTGCATCCATTCTTGGCTACTGATTTTGTGCTCCGTTACTACCCTTGTTAAGTAATTGTTGTTTACTACCATGTTGTTAATTTTGCGTAGCCACTGGTTCTGTGCTTGGCTACTAGTTCTGTGCTTGGCTACTGCTTCTGTGTTTGAGTACTGGTTCTGTGCTTGGCTACTGGTTATGTGCTTGGTTACTACCATTGTAAATGTTGATGGCCAATGCTTCTATTCATATTGCTCGTATAGTCTTCCATCGTTTGTTCATTTCTTTAAAAAGTGTTGCTTGTATTCATTGATATAGATGCGGAAGGAAGTCATGCATGTTGTTGTCAGTAATGCTGTTTATGCTGTCATGCTTGCTATAACGGGGATAATATATATGTGGCTTGTCGATGAAGTTAGGAACATTCCTACAGAGCCGTCTACCTATCGGCGCTTGCATAGAAATGCTAATCTCCGACATATTTTGTATGGGAGCATGGATAGTTGTGTGGCCTATTTGAGGATGAGCTACAAAGTGGCTTTTTTTAAATTTGGCCACAACTAATGAGGATTACGACTGCCTTAGGAGATACACGGCATGTCTGTGGAGAGCAACTTGCATATTTTTTTAATATTGGTGGGACACAATCAAAGAAATAGGCTTGAACGTTCTACATTCTTTAGATCCACTCGAAGAGTGAGTGTCTATGTTCGACGAGTTCTACGTGCCATTAATGG
Organism: Xerophyta viscosa; assembly: GCA_002076135.1. Classification (NCBI taxonomy): domain Eukaryota; kingdom Viridiplantae; phylum Streptophyta; class Magnoliopsida; order Pandanales; family Velloziaceae; genus Xerophyta; species Xerophyta viscosa. Next base: position 82,147 of record MJHO01000220.1, on the reverse strand, counting down.
GTTTGAAGCAATTATGTTAAAATCAACCAAGCACAAGTGTTCACCCAAAGATTGCTGCAAATCGTAATTGGTATCCATATTTTAAGGTATGCGTTTGTCAATATCAGCATTGGTGTGTACACAACAATATTCTACCTAATTTTATTTTGGATGTTGTAGGATTGTGTAGGATTAATTGATGGAACACACATCCCGACAATGGTCCCTATGCACCTCCAACCACGATTTCGTGGACGAAAGGGTATAACCCAAAATGTGTTGGCATGTTGTACACCCGATATGGAGATCACATACATATTGGCAGGTTGGGAGGGATCTGCAAATGATTTCACTGTCCTTAAAGATATATTAAGGCGTCCAAATGCGATTACAAGGTTCCCTGAAGGTGACATAAAAACACTCTTGCGATAGGTGGTTTATTAAAGTAATTCATCGTAACTTATTAGATATATTATTTCTTGGAACCTTTATAGGAAAATTTTACCTTGTCGATGCGGGTTACACAACAATGCCTGGCTTCATTGCTCCATACAGGGGTGTGCGCTACCACCTAAAAGAAATTGAAGGGCATGCTCCCATGAACCCTAAAGAGTTATTCAACTTCCGACACTCAAGTTTGCGATCAACTATTGAAAGAACCTTTGCGTTGCTTAAGAATCGGTTCAATATTCTTGACAGTACAAAGCCAAAGTACTCACTTCCAATGCAAGTTGATATCGTGTTAGCATGTGCGGTATTACACAACTACATTTTGGGTGTTGATCCGAGTGATTCAATAGCTCATGACATACATTTAAATGATGATATTGTATATGACAATCATAATTATAGCACGCAACACGATACACAAATTTTGAGTCAAAGCCAACAACGAGCAGCCAATCAAGAGTGGGTAGCAAGAAGAGATGCAATAGCGGAAGAAATGTGGAGTTGTTATTGTTGACTTATATTGTTGTTGTTGTCTTAAATTTTATACAATGATTGGAATTTTTATTTAATAAAGGATATGTGTACGGCACTTTGAGTTTTATTCGTTTGAATGTATTGCTATTTGTAGTGTTGGACTCCATATGGAAAATAGTGGTGATTCACAAGGTACATCGTCCTCCGGGGGGAGACAACCAAAGAAAAAGTCGTCTCCCAACCATAGATGGACGGCCAAAGAAAGTGAAGCTGTAATTTTGTTCTTAGTCGAGCAAGTGAACCGGGGCATGAAAGCCGAGAAAACTTTTAAGCCTCAAGCTTTCAAAGCTGCTGCTCATTTTATCAATGCTCAATTTCATTTGAACTTGAATGATAGCCACGTGAAAAATCACTATCGGGGCCTTAAAACCCGTCTCAGGAACATTAAGGGAGTTTTAAGGCCAAAGTGGGGCTGGGTTGGGATGATGCAAAGAAGATGGTTTACGTGTTGAAAGTGAACAACAGATGAATTGTTCAAGGTATGAGAGTCTATATAATATAAACTTCCTATTTTACGTTTTTCATTTGGTTATAACTCATTCGTGCTTGTATAGGCGAGCCAAACCTGAAACATTATGTTCAACCAGCCCATTGTTTTATTTGATGAACTTGAGAAGATATGTGGGGATGACGATGCTACCGGCAGTTTTAGCAAAGATGTTAACAATGACTTTGGTGAGAGTACTAATGTCGATGAAGTCCCAATGGATGTGAGTGAGAATGATCCATGTAGACACCCCATTTGTGGGCTGTTCCGTTTGCAGTGGACAAATTGCAACGAAGCGCAATGAAAACAACTTTACTCGATCGGCCCAATAACACCCAATTAGCACTCGATAAGCCAATAATCTCAATTAGATCCAATTAAGTTCGATTAAGCCGACATCAAGTTTAATTAAACTCGATTATATCAATTTGGCTCAGAATTTCAGAACTGACATATTATCACTAAATCAACAATAACTCAAGTTATACATATTGAAATAATGAACAACAAATTTTGTAGGAAAAGCTAACTTGATGCCGCCATCAACCAGCAAAATTTTCATATAACTGAATCACGATTGCCTCAGTCAATTTTACCAACGAAGTTGAGCTCGTGTTAGTTCGCTCTTATATTGACCAGGTCTTAGTCCGGAGGCCATAACTTTTTGCTTAACAAATCAAAAGGCTCTCAAACCAATTTTGTTTGAAACTAGACTCACTGTAAAAATCAGTACACAAAATACATTGTGGCAGTTTCAAAAAAAATAAAAACTGAACAGTACAAAGATGATGGATATTAATTGAGACAATTGAGGAGGCATTGAATAGGGGTAGCATATGCCGGTTACTGGAGAAGGTTACTCATGATTTGCAGCATTAAATAAGGAGACACATAATGCAGAAAAAAAGGGAGGGGGGAGTGGACAATTTGCTAGAATAAAAAAGAAGGAAAGTAAGGTTCAAATTGGAGAAAAAAATACGTAGAAGAAAGATAGAGAGAATAGCCTCGAGTGCGCCTCGCCACCGCCGTTGGTCGTCACTATTACACGCGCTGACATCTCCCGACGACGCCCTCGACTTTCCGACCACCACCGCACATTGGAACCGGCTTGCCGCCACACGTTGGAACCATCGCCCGCTACCGAGCCACCCTCTCGTTGGTCCCGCCAGCCACCTACCATAACTCACACTTTCAAACTCCGATTCTAAGCAAAACATCCTCATTCCATTATCTTCTTCTAAATATTAGTTCATCTTCATTATTTAACTAGTAATTATAAATATGGGATATGACAGAACACATAGAAATTCGGAGGAGATTGGACTATTTTCCTGAACATAAATTTTTTAATAAACGAGTAAATGAAAAGCGATGGATATCACTTCTTTCTCGAAATTACATGACATGTACCTATCTGAAACTCGGTCTCACGGACGGGACGGTAATCCGGGTAATTCCTCCGGAAAACGTCAAGAAATTCACTTCAAAACAATTGAATACTTATTCAGCTTCATCAGTCTCCAACGACGGTTTATACAAATATTGCTCAAATACCCAAGTACAACCCTGCCCAAGCATTTTGCCTGCCTTCATTGCCGCTAATATGGGAATTCACACTAAATCTCATCACCACGAAACATCCTGGAATCTTCCTTACTCGGTACGATGCGGTATTCTAAAGGACAATGCACCCTTGGTTCGGGTCAACTCTATTTTTGTCATAGGTTACCAGCTAACCAATGCCATTCCCAAAATAACATCAAATTTTCCGATATTATCCCAGAACAACTATAACGGTGAGTAGAGTTCGATCCCCGACTCGAATCTCACACCCACAATAACGACAATCCGAAAACAACACATAACCCGCAGGAGTCGAAATCTCAAACATGCAATCATAATTCATAAGATGTACGGGCAATTTAACAGCAAATCTTGATGAAACAAAGGAGTGTGTAGCACCCGAATCAAACAATACAAATGCTGGTAAACTACAAACTGGCAAGGTACCTGCGATAGCTGTCGAACTACCACCCGCTTCTTCGCTCGTCAAAGCATTATACTCTCCCCGGAACTCTCGGTGGCGGTCCTTGCTGCCCTGCTGGTCTAGTTACGGAACTCCCCTGGGACTGCTCCGGAAATGGCGGTCGGTACTGCTGATACTGAGGTCTCGGCTGCGAAAACGGTGCCCTCTGCTGCGGCTGCCGAAATTGTACCCCCGACTGTCCGTGTGACTGCTACTGTCCCGACGATAACCGCGGACACTGATATTTGTAATGCCCTTTCTCATAGCAAAGGAAGCACTCGATTTCTGATATCGGTCTCGGCTGCCTACCCTCCCCACTTGAAACGGTTCGTGATCAGGCAGAGACCGCCAATATTTCCTCTTTCTTAGGCATTCAAAAACTTCCTTTTTCCCCTGTTTGGGACGTGTCCTTTGCGACTCTCTCGTCAGTATTCTTCACCGGACCAGTCGTGTTCGTGTTTGCGGTCCTCCAGCATTCGTGCGGCCCTTCTGTCATTCCATACGTGGTTCTTGGGTGAACCTCTTGAGATGCTCGGGCTTGGACAGGGATGGCGCTCGCTTTGCTTCAGCGTCTATCCCTTAGTGTTGGCGATAATAGTTCGGAGTCCTGACGTTTGGTGTTATTTGATCTCCTTTCGGAATTACTCGTGCGTCGCCTATTATGCGCACTAGTCGTCGAAGCCAACCGAACATGTATTGTCGGAACATATCTTGGAGTATATCCAAGCCTCACATCGTTGTATCTTGGCCCGGTTGTTGGCCGATTATATCGCTCCATGGCGTGTGCGGATCATTTATACCCTATTTCAAGCCGTTTCCGAAACTCATGTCCTCTCTTTTATCCAGTTCTTCTCCAGCGGGAGCGTCTCTTGAGTTTGGTTGCTTACACGCCGATCATTACCATGTCGTTGCTTCTCATCTCGCCGAATTGGAGAGCTCCCTTATGTTAGCCAGAAACACTATACGAGTGAGTCTCCCCCCACCCACTCGTATACCTCCCATATGATTCCCTTTGGCGCTATGATCACTCGCACATCTCTTCTCTACATTCCCTTCCCCATCTCTGTAGTGCTTTTCCACCTAAGCTCTATTTGCCTCAGCCCTCGGTCCTGTGAGCAATCGTGAAAAGTTGTGCTTGCTGAGAGGTCGAGTTTGTTTGAGTCTTATCGGCCCGGCAGATACTCTATACTCGAAGCGTAGTTGGGTCATCGCGGTTCTTGCTTGTAAAACAAAGACTTTTTTTGTTTGCGCAAGCTGTCTATATAGAGATACGTAGGCCAATGATTGCTATGTTGGTTCAGGTCTCGCGTATCTGCGATCCATAAACTAGTGACTATATCCTTCTAAGGAAATATATCGGTGGAATACCCGCTAGATTTGTATGACGATGCATTACTGCTATCTGTGGTCGGTACAGTAAATGCCCTTAGCCCAATGATGGTATAACGTTGTTCTATTTATATCTCTGCCCAACTTCTGAGAGTGTGAATTCTCGGGTTACCTCATTCTGAAACCTTCAGATAACTAGAGCTTATGGATTCGGCATTTTGCAGGAATACTATTTCTTAGTCTTTTCTAGTAGGACCACAGGATGCAGGCGACTTCAAGCTTCGTCTATCTCGTGGGATTAAATAGAAAGACGTATGGATAAGGATACTCCTGGTGTGACTCTAGGACAATATTCATAGCATGTCTGCGATTGGTGTGCGCCTCCGATGTGTAGCCTATCTGTTGTGATACGCTCGGTGATATCAACAACTGTGAGCCTCCGACAATCAGAGTAACGCTTGTTAAAGTAAAAATATTATTGGTGGGGCTCTTCGTGGGCCACCGCCAACAATCTTTTCCCGCCAGTATGTGGCACGTAATCCGAGTGCAGATACTCCGACTCGTGATCGAAATATGCGTCGGCGGATCGTTCCGTGCGCGCCCCGCGGTAATCGGTCGCCCATCAGTTGAAGATCTCCGATCGCTCACGAGCGAAAAGTCATCGTCGCGCGGGTGGCAATTACGGCCTACTGCCAAACACGGAACAACCGGAGGCCGCTATTGAAATTCCCGGTATGAAATTCCGCGATATACAAGGTCATCTCGTCCGTATAACATCACATCAGTGATTCTTTCACTTATAAGGCGAACACCGAGTATCCAGGATCCGTCGCTGTATCATTTTATGTTGTTTAGGAAGCACTAAGTTACTACATTGGATGACCCTGCGACCGGTTGCGCACCTTACACTTTAACCAAACTTGCTTCATTTTTTGGCGCCCTCGCGAGGCCAGTCACCCTAAAGGGTGTGTTGCTGTGATGAGATGGAAAATGGACTAGAGTGCGCGAGCTGGATGAGAGCAAGAAAGTATTGCAATTTTATACGGAACAAGAAAAAAGAAGTAAAATTCGAAGTATATAATAGTTTTTTGGCGTGGTGATGGGAAGCTATTACGATATAGCAAATATCGAATGAAGTGATTGTTCTAGTGTCCACAATGCAATTCCCTCATAGGGTATCTATATGAATTGGTGCATGAATCTTGCATTAAATTCAGGGATATAGGATCCATGGTAGAGCCGCACCAGCTCTGGACTTTATTGATCAGGGGTCTGCGAGGAATTTCGTCGCAATTGATCGACCGCCCGCTGGCTGCACGGAGCCATTAGTGAGCATTTCTCGTTGAGTTTTTCTTCAATTTCTGTTACTCCGATGAGATACACAGGCCAGCCGGCATCAGTGAGGTATTGGCACTAAAATTTCACCGATGGACCTCACTATAACATCAGTGTAATCAATCGTACTCTTCCATGGTATGACAGCGAAAAGAATGTAGATCTGAGAAAGGGCTATATCCATAATTATTTAATAAAGTCTTCTTCATAGTGAACCTCTATTAACCTCCAAAATCCAATTGTTACAGAAGTAACTTATATAACTTGGTAAGCAATACTACTTTAACATTGTATCTTGCATTGTTTTGAGTTAACTTTTTCGAAGAGTTGATAACATTAGCCGATCTTGCGAAACACCGTGGTATTTTAATATTTTTTAACACAAAGTGGATGCTTTTTAGAGTGTTTGATGATAAATTAGCTCTTAAAAGCACCTCGTAAGAGTTTAGTATAGTATATAAAATAGAAATATCCCCTCGAAAAGTCATGGTGCGAATAGATAATCTCCATTATCGCATTTGTTAGTATTACTCGAGAGATTATGTGCATTGTGGTGAACGCTACGAAAAGTTACATCTAGGATTGAGGTTTGAATCGAAATATTCAGAAGCTACTTTTTACTCTTAATGTTCCTCTGGTACGAGTTTCGTCGACCCGTTTTGATGTTTTCTGAAATATCGAGTTATGGTTCTTTATGATGTTGGTGAGATTTTGGATCGTACCCTGGATGTGTATTTAGGTATAATATTAATTGCTTGACCCAAGGTAGTGTAGGGACTGATTTGGAGAAAAATGAGAGTTCTGGAGAAGATTGGTTGGTAATTGGGTGGCTGCAATCTTATGAGATCCTATATAGGTAATCGAATTCCTTCAACTACAAGGCCTTACGAATCAAGCCGTGGTCAGACGATGATTCGTTATACGTTCTGTCGACTCCCTCGGTCGGACGATTAAAAACATCCCGGTCGACCCGAAAGTAGCTCTGAAATTTCATCATTGAATTTTTCGGTCGACCGGGATGTTTTATCGGTCGACCGAAAGTCGACAGAAACGTATAACGAATCAACTACAGGTTTCGGTCGGCCGATACCTATAGGATCTGCAAAAATAGATTTGCAGCATCCAATTACCTAACACCCCATTTTCTCAAACATTTTTCCAAATCATCCAATTACCTTGGGTCAACATAAATATAACTAAAATACAAATGCAGGTATCGATTTCCATCCAAAATCTCAACCAACATCATCAAACCAAATATTTTTCGAAAAATCAAAAATACGAAACTCGTAAGAACTTAAGAGGTCAAATTTTGATCAAACCTCATTCCCAACTGTACTCGAGTACCACAAGCACATAAATCCCAAAATACACATGCGAAGAGATTCAAACTCCAAATCGGAGGTTTCTTTATTCATACATATCAAGGCTTAAACATTTACATCATAAACTTAAAATGTACAACTTTTAGAAATTTAAACCTTCTCAACTAAGGTTTATAACTCTAAAAGTTCACAATCCAACCAAAAACTCAAATTGTAAGTTAGTGCTTCCAAATATAAGTTTCTACATGTTTGAGGTATACAACTAAAGTTTATATACAATAACCCTTCCCAAAAAAAATACCTTTCCCAAAGTCTTTCTGAGCTAGCATTCGGTAATTTAGCACCCTCTTGCCGGTGCCTTCCCACGATCTAACGGATCTGAAAAAGATAAAAACAACGGAATGAGTCATAATGGCTCAGTGAGCGGCGCGAATAACAATCGCGGCACCTTTCACCACATCACAACCAAAACCAAGTAAAGCATTGCCATAAACAATAACATCATCATGTAAATAACGCATTCCCATACCAAACAAATTATGCTTTACTTTCTTATGTTAGCGTTTGCTTGACTAATCACCCGTTAGTCCTTTCTCATTTGCAACGCAACACACCCTTTAGGTACCGCAGCACCAAAGATCTGGGTCAAATACGGTGCACGTCGCGTCCCCAAGTACCCAACAGCGCGGTCGATCCCTTTTCGCCTTAAGGGAGTTACTTGATTTACCGGCCTTTCCGGAATTTCCGATTCAAGCCTCGCCTGGTCTTGTAGCCTATGCCCACCGTCTCTTCTCGAGGCAACAATCTGGACTCCGGCGCCCACATCGTCCCAATTCGATCCGGTCGATATCCACTCGACTAACACGGGAGAGCGAATCTGGGCGATGCAGGTCCACGAAGAGCCCCACCCATAATATTTTACTTTTAACAGTTCTCATTAGCGCTCACGTTGTTTATATCTCTATTCACAACCAATACTCACATTGCACACCAATCGCCATAAGTTACTATTGTTAGACATACAACGATTTCCACGCTTTCCAAATTTCCAACCAAACACATATCCATCATTTGCCATAAAATAAATAAGGTATTCCTGCAAAATGCCCGAATCCCATACACATTACCAACATGTTCATAGGTACCAAATCACACTAGCAAGTTGCAATAAAAACACATCACCATCATGCTAGCATTACGACGTGCTCAAAATATGCATGTCATAAAATCTAGGGTTTTCCACCCGAAATTCTAAATATCACATAATCATGCTCATACCACATAAATCATCACGATCTCAATACATCACCAACAAAATCATGTACAAGCAAGAGGTGCGAACCACTCACCTCGAAAGCTCGGCCGAAAACTCACAAGAACGCGACCTCACCACAACTCGAATGCACCCGGGAGAAGAGCTAGGTCAAAAGCAACTAAGAGATGAGGGAGAGAGAGATGGGATGATCAACGCCAAGGAATCAAGGGAGAAGGTGGTGGGAACTCACCTAGGTCGGCCAAGGGGAGCTCCAGTTCGGGAGATGAAGAAGAAGAATGAAGGGGTAAGCAACCAACTCAAGACCCGAACTTAAACTCGGACTGCACGCAACTATCGGTCAACCGGAAACACGAGTCGGTTGACCGAAAGTGCTCTGCACAGCAAAAATCCGATCAAAACCAAACCAACAAACTCCGACACGCACACAACCAAGCACTCCCTCGTGCCAACGAGGTCACCAACCACATGACACACCCGCGGTGCACACGAACACGCATGCACGGATAACGAAAAAAAAACATCCAAACGCATATCACAAATTTCAAACATAAATCATAAATAACACAAATAAAACAACGGGATGCCCGATGCCAGCAAGCAGAGATACTCAGCGGGGATACGATTAGAATTGCGGAATTTCGATATCTCTCCCACAATAATGGTGCTCTGTGTGAGGTCCGTGTTCGGTTTTGTTTGGTTTTTGTGTTTATATGCATGTTGTTATGTATGTAAATTTTTGCATGCGACCTTAGATTTCGCTTTGCGTGGCGTTTTCGCTTGTGTGACCGCGTCTAGGGCGGGCTAGCCTGTATAGGACCCGTCGGTGTGAGGGCGCGTTTCAAGTCGAGTCGACCGAGTGCTGAAATCTAATCTGTTTATGCAGATTTCAGGACTTTCGGTCGACCGATAGTTGTTTCAGTCGACCGACCCTCGGATTTTAGTTAAGTACGGTGAGGGACTGTTTATTTGTGTGTTTTGGGGTTTTTCTTTCATTTCCATCTGCGAGCTCGTGTGTGAGAGCCCTAAGGTAAGCCCCTTAGGTCCTCATCTCCTTTTTCTTGAAATTAAACATGATTTCCTCACTCTCCCGGTTCTCCTCTATGCGTAGATATCGTTTTCTTGCGTTTCGGCGGAGTTGTCGCCGTTGAGGGTGCGGGAATTCCTTAAATTTTGAGGTGAGCGGTTTACACCGATTATGTTTGTGGTATGCTTGGGATGCTAGCATGTTGTGGTGTAAATTATATGCTTAGTATGATATGTATATGCTATTCATGCTTAGCCGGGTTATAAACCCTAGTTGGATGGTATGTTGTTTATGAGATCATGTTTTATATGTTATATGATGCTCATATGTTAATGGTATGCTAACCATGTGTATGACACTTCATGAATAAGTGCATGTGATGTAGCCAATGTTATGAACATAGTGTGGTTGCTACTATGTGATGATGTTCATGCTAAATATAGTGTGACAATACGATTATGTGCGAATGTAGAGTAAAGGACTCTAGAAGATATCGATATGTAGTGACTAGGCTTAATCCAAAGCGAATACCTTTGTATTGCTTTGAGTTGTGAAATCGAGTGGGGTAAAAATACTGGTGCACTCGTATGACTTGGTGTGCTGGGCCTACGGGGGCCTTTGTGATTTCGAAGGTGGTCGTTGAACTCGAGTTGCGATGCCTAGAAACCGGTGGAAAAATTTTGACCACCCGGAAGGGCTTAGGGCTTGGGGATGGGAAAGATTGGGACAATTAGAATATAAGCATAATTAATGAATGATGCCTCTAGGGTGGTCGTGAACGCGGTTTGAAGTCGCTCATTGGCCCGCGGTGGCGGCTGCGAGTTGCGAGGCTCGGTACATAACGCGTATTAAAGAGTCCGAATAGCCCCACATTTTTGCGCTGGGGGGTCGCCATCACCGTAGGGTTTGTATCGCGCGGGACATGCCGGCGGCGCCAACCGGGACCATGGTAGCGTACGGATTGAGGCTCCGCTTGAGAGACTATCTCGGGTTTGCGAGAATGGGTTATAGGTTCCCTCGGTCTCAGGAGACGAGTCTCTAGTGTGGGTCCGCTCGTACCAGAACGAAAAATATAGAGGACTAACCCTTGATTTGGGTGTTAGTGATTCACGCTGACTTAACTAATAACCTATGCATTAATTGGCTTAGTCGGTGTGGTACCTTTGCCATGATGCGAAGAACCTTGGATGCGTATGTGATTTGATGACTTGCATCTTTTATTTATGATTTGTCCTTGTTGTTTGTGTTGTGGTGTCGCATTGGTGCTCCTGATGAGGACGCCAATGTGCTGCTCGCTGAGTCTTTTTGACTCTTTGCTCTTGTTGCCTTCTTTTCAGATCCGTGCGCGAAGAAAAAGGAGCTCGCGTAGGCGGATAGCTTGTGAGGACTTTTGGATATACTCGTAGAAGGTATACTTTGGCGACTCGCTAGGGACATTGTAGCATTCGCACTTAGCCACCATATATATGTTAAGCCCCCACCATGTGTATAAATGATGTTTGTTGTAAAAGGAAGCGTTTAACCTACACTTGTTTATTTTATATTTTGGAAAATGCTTTTAAAGTGTAAACTTGAGAAATGTTTGAGTTTAGGCTTTAAAGGTATATATGTGTATAAACAAAGGATTTATATATGAAAGGCGAATTTCATACCAAAGTGTATTTGTTTTCCATACTTGCTTCTTTTGCTGCTAACATGTGTGTCACGACCCTCGACCCGGGGGCCGCGATGGCTAAGGAGAAGAAATAAAGGAGAATACACAAATCCAGAGTATCGCAAATGCGGAAAGTTCATGCTAAATAGATCACGAAAACGAGGATTGAGCCGAGCTCGGGACTATCGGCACCCGGCAAGTAACCACGAAGGAGGTAGAACCCGCCTCGGACGCCGGCTAAGCTTGTCAAAGATCTTAAGACATCAATCTCCTCCATTGACATCAAAGTATCTAGGACAATCTAGGTCCTAAACTTAATATTTGTACATACAAAACCCTAGAAAGACGTTTTCGGAAATACCGCTCAACCTGTATTTTTCTAAAAGATTCGAGACTGCGAGTAGTGATCCATTGTAAACCTGTTTCTGCAGTTTCTGATATTTTCGGTCGACCGATATGTTTTGCGGTCAACCGATAATCTAAAATTTTGCTTTACCGCTGGTTCATAAGAACTAATTGAGTCGACCATAATGTGGACCGATCGACCGATAATAGCCTCTGGAATAAGAATTTTAAAATCGATTTAATTGGATTTTGATTTAAGTTTTGGGTGTTTATTTGAGCTTAGTGGACATATTTAAGGTATGTGACACTTCCCAAATGTTTGTAAAAATTTACAGATTGAGCCGGAATTTACAAATTTGTGTCGTAAGTTTTTTTCGTAAAAATGTTTTGATGTTTCGGACCCTAGATTGCTATGGATTTTCTTGTACCAATGAAAGAGATTGATAAATTAGGATCTATAGCAAGCTTGGTCGGACCTCGCGGTGAAGTCCACCTCCTCCGTGGACGGCACCCGGGCATCGAAAGTCCAAGATCGGCTCAAGCTTCTTAAAAAGTTTTAAAATATTTCCTAAGCTTCCGCAAAACTCGTTTAAAGCCACAAAACTTTATGCTTGGGTCCGTCGGAGCTTCGTCTGTTTCCGCTGCCTATTTTTGGGCTCCCGGCGGATCATCCCCGACCCCTTCCCGTCGCGGCCGCGCCCCCGGGGCGTGGGTTGTGACACTCTGGATGTGGTAAACACCTTTGCGGCCGGCACGAGAAGAGGACGCCATTGAAGCAAGCTTAAGAGAAGAGGAAGACTGAAGAAGCAAGAAGCGCAGAAAAGAAATTCGAGTAGACGAAGGAAGAAGATGCACAGTGAATATCGAAAAAATAACCATAAGGCGGACTGTAACAGCATTAATGACGGTGATGATAAAAATTGTAACCAATTTTCGAGAATATCTTCGGTGGTTACACGGATCTCTACGTGTCGGCAACATTACAGCAAACACGCTAAGTATCCACCACTGAGAACGAAGCCCGTATGGGAAGAACACTGCAGAAAATTAAAAGATCGGGAGCAGATCGACAGTCAGTACAGTAGAGTAGAGAAAAGCGACAAAAAATGAGAGAACGGTCCAGAATTGCCCTAGCTTGGGGAGAACGACTTGATACTTTAAAGGGAGAACGCTAAACACTCTTCAATATCATTCAGAACAGCTCAATGGCAGAATTATAAACTGAAGCGGGAGAACACTATCAGCTAAAAGACAGTTTGAAAAACCTTCCCAAAGGTTCTCCAAATTGGGGGGGCTTATGATGGAGTCACAAATGGCTAAGACCACGGCGTCACCCAGACGTTTATGGCAGCCGAACGCGAGGACTCGGTATACCATATAAAGAGGAGTCAGTTACCTAATTGAGGGAAAGGTATTCTAGGTTTTACGGCGGCGATTCATTAATATATAATCACTTAGAATCTAGCCCTAAAACGGCAGACTTTGTACTCGGCATCTTCCCTCAACCCTAATTGTGGAAAGAGCGTTCTCCCTTCCCGTGGACGTAGGCATCTTCGCCGAACCATATAAATTTGGTATCTTGTGATTATTCTCGTCCATTACAGTCTAATTCCAAAACTTTATTAACCCCGTACCATCAAATATACAAGGTAACGAAAATCACGGACCTCACAAGGAGCATCCAGTTCGGATTCTTAATCGGAAGGACAAGGTCTTGCTGAACAAGACCGTTTCTTTAGTCAAGGTCCTTTGGCACAGTCAGGGGCTCGAAGAGGCTACCTGGGCACCTGATGCTGACATCCCTGCTCGCTTCCCTCACTTGTTTGATTCGGAGGACAGAATCCCTTAAGTGAGGAGGGATGTGAGGTTTGTTGTTTGTATATATATATATATATGTTGGATTTGGATGTGTGTATATATTTAATGATATTATGTACATGCATGCTTGAGCGTGTTGAGCGCGAGTCATGTGAGTAGTGATCTTATGGACACGTGTATAAAGTGGTTAGATGTGGTGTTTTGTGGTTATTTCTCTCCTTACAATGTGCAGAGCTTGAGAGGAAATCCTAGTAAGTCCCTTCATCGATTTCTCTTGTGTAGATTGGTTTTATTCGATTAAACTTGATTTTCTTACTCTCTCGATCATCTTCTACGCGTAGATACCCTTTGATCGAATTTGCGCGTTTGTATGTAAAAGCATATTTAATTGACTTATTGTCCAAAACTAACCTGTGGAAATATGATGATTATGCTTAAATAGATAGATAATCTTAGCATGTGTTGAAAATGTGACAAAAATCATACTTATGTAATGGCATGGCTTGGTTGTCTATTGGTATGCTAGTTATGTTGTTTACCCCTTGTGATGTGCGTAGTTTACTCGGATTATATCCATAGTGGGGAATGCTTTCTTACATCATGTTATGTTAGTAATCTACCTTGAATTAACATGATAGTAATCTACCTTGAATTGAGTATGGGAGTGTGTAACTCTAGGAATTACTCATGGTAGAATGGTAGTTGTGATGAGTTATGTATCATTGACATCATGACCTCGAGTTCGTGAGCGGTTAGCTCTTGCGATACTCGTGGTGACTTGTGACCTTGAGTTTTAACGCACTTGGAAGTTGTGTTTCGTGTTCTTGAGTGTTGGGGTTACCATACCAGGACAGTAGGGCAAACATATTTCAACTAGAGTGTTAAAGATAATAATTATGATATGTTGTCTTTAAGGAGATCGGTGGGCGTAGTTTAGATCACCCTTTTGGCCCGGGTGGTTGCTACGTGTGCGAGGTTCGATGTCGTCCCGTCCGAAGAGGGCAAAGATTATCGAATATCTCTTACAGAACGATGTGGATCGTCCCTGCTGTAGGGTGTTGGCGCTGTAGAATGTGTCCTATAACGACATATGGCCATGACCTTGGCCCCAGGCCGCGGGTCGTCACATCTGGTCATGTGATTTGTTTCTATGGAGTCTAAAATCTAATGATGAGATGCATATGTCACAAAAGTATGCAACAATAGATGGGATTCAAGAGTAACTTCTGTGGCTCCGTGAAGTCTCAAGCGAAGTAACGCTTCTTATTACAATTATAGCTGTTGACATTGTTCAAGGGTTTCTTTTCACGCATGCCTCATGGTTGTTTGGAGAAAATTATTTTCTTGATTAGGTCTGTAAGGTTGATTGGATGGATATCTATTGCTAGTATTACAAATGGTGATACGTAATAGTTATATTCTTGATCAACTAGTAGCAATTAGTGGTAACGATTATGGACAAGTTTTCGTTTTATCACTATGGATAACATGGCCTTCGTTAAATAATCCGTGCTTGTGAGATTATTGCTTTGATTAATCTAATTTTCAGTTCTTAATGATGCCATTGATTAAATCTAGAGCGTTGTTCTAGGTTGTTAATGGTTGATATTAGTGAAGAGCTTGTTTCATTAGTATATTTTAGAAAATTTCGAGCAGAAGAGCTTGTCTCTGTTTAGAATTAATAGTTTCATAAAAGAAAAAAGTAACGATTACTAGTAACCGTAAGGGTGATATTGAAATAAGAAATGAAGTTTATTCATTTATTTTCAGTTTAACTATGTTTAGACTTATTTCTTTTATTTTATTTTATTCATTTTAACATGTCAGACATTTTTCCACTTTTCAATTATTGTTCTAACCATAATCACACCAGAAATACATACGCCCCTATGGGATCGACTTTTGCTCACACTATCTCTGTTTGGTAATAGAAAGTAATGACATTTTAATTTAGCGTATTCGACAAGCGGCCACACCATTATGCCACAAAATTTTTAAAAAATATATATTTTTTACTTAATATTTTTTTAAACTTACAAAAAATTGGTCTTGTTGTGCGAGATCTCTCGTATGCGCAACTGTCGCGGTGTGTATTGCATCATGCAACATGACTTCCTGCAGCGGTGGTAACCGCGCCATCTTGGGAAGCGAGATATAAAGCTCTAATACCAATGTAGATAAATTACATAATCCTAGTATGCATACTAACGTACGCATAGTTTTTTGAATGCTTCGTGGTAGTGCAAAAGTGGATTTGCGCTCCCACTATCTCCCGTGCTCCTTGATGTATTGGTTGCTCCGGCGATCTCAGTCTCAGAGGGTGGCTACTAGAGTCGTTCTCACAGTACTCTCTACATCGCTGGGTTCGTAACAATCTTATAGATTCATCAAGAGTGTCGAGAGTTGTTGTAATACCCCGCAATTTTCGGGCTAGGATCCGAACGGATTCGTCGGGTCAGCGCCGAAATCGGTCAACCGATAGTTGCGGATCAGGCATGAGTTGGGGCGAAAATGGCTGTGCGCGCGATCCGTTAACTTGGATTTGTCCCATATCTCTTAGTTGAAGAGGGGGTTTGGTGTTTGTAAGTGGGAGGCCCTTAACTCTATCACCAACCAAGGGATCCCTCTTTTCGGGCCGGAGAAAAGAGACCCGGCTCCGTGGTGGAGCCGGGGCTTGGCGGGCAGGGCCCGGGCGTGACATAAATGATATCAGAGCAACCCTGGTCACGGATACGGGTGGGTACGTAGGCCCATGGACCCCCGAAAAGGCCAGGTAGGCTGCGGTAGGGGCAGAATGCGCGACTTGCGACCCGTGTGACTGGAGAGAGACTGGGCATGTATGTTCGTCCGTGACCTGTCCCGTACGACGAGAACATCGTATCCTAAGGTGTGGAGGGCGTAATACCCCGAAATTTTCGGGCTAGGATCCGAACAGATTCCTCGGGTCAGCGCCAAAATCGGTCGACCGATATGGGTTTTGGTCGACCGATAGTTGCGGATCAGGCGCGAGTTGGGCCGAAAATGGGCTGTGCATGCGATCCGTTAACTTGGATTTGTCCCATGCCTCTAAGTTCAAGAGGGGAGTTGGTGTTTATAAGTGGAGGCCTTTAGCTCTATTACCAACCAAGAGATCCCTCTTTTCATGCCAGAGAAAAAAAGACCCGGCTCCGTGGTGGAGCCAGGTCTTAGCGGGCGAGGCCCGGGGCGGGAAGCGGGGCGTGACAGTGGCTGACCCAAGAACAATTATATTATAATTAATATAATATATTATTATATATATAAATATATATATATATATATATATATATAATATATATATATAATAATCTTAATCCCATAAGGATACGTAAGAGCTTGTTACACTAGGAATAACCAAATGTGGTAGCTAACAATAAATATGTTAGCTTTATAGTAGGCATAACCTAATATATAAATAAACAAATATGCTAACAAAAAAGAAAAATTATATGATTTATATCCTTTGCATGTTCTCTACAAACTGACAAGATATAGCAGTACAAATATACATGTACATTTTTTTTTATTGTTTACTTTACATGAATTGATAAAAAATATCCTGTATCTCCCAAAGCTTATTACATCTATATTGCAAGTGGTTTTCCTTTTTGCACCAGAATCTAAGAAAGTTATGTATAAAGATTCAAAAGCTGGAGTAAATTTGCATTTGGTTTAGAATGTGCTCGAAATTATCGTCAGATTTCTGTATGGGATGATGAGTATGAATCCCTTCGTAGGTGGTCAAAATGATGCCTTCATCTTTTGACAACCTCTGGACTTGCTTCTTGACATTGCAACCTTGATGAGTGCAACGATAATAGCTTCTGCAGACATTCAAGAGAGTTGCAAACTAATATTAGGATTTTCATACGAAGAATTAGAAATACGTGTAAGAAATACAAACTAATGAGTAGTACTCATTGTGTAAGAATAAGTAGTGGGAAATAGTATTTTCGCCCTTTCTCTACTTATTTTTGGGGTTTCCCCACAACCATTCCTAGTTTGAATGGACGCCACCTGACTCCTTTAAATGCTCTTGGGAGGTCCAGCACGACAACATTAAGCCCCAGCAGATTCTGCCTGGGATTGTATAAATATTGCTCTTTTTTTATGTATATGGCTAGATATTTAACGGGGTAGTAATAAGTTATTACTCTACTTTCAATGCTAAATTTTTCTTACACCGTTGGACATGACTCTGAACGAGCCAGTGTGGATGCAAGGTCGCAAAAGTGCTTCTACAAACAACTACATGGATGACGAGACTAAGATCACCTGAAAAGTGCCTAGTCTGTTTCCTTCCACAGTTGCTTTAGATCCCTTGTTGTTAATTGTGTTGTTTAGCCTGTGTTTAGCATCTGATGCAAAGGAATGCTATATGTTAAGGATATGCTTACTTAGACAAGAAAGTGAAAACTGAGAAACTGAGAGTGGAAAGGCTACTTTCATTGTTTCTTTTCAGAATGGTGAAAAATTAATTTTCTCACTTTCCTTTCACTTCCCATTTTCTATATAATTTTTACTTTCTTCACTTCTTCACAAAAAATTAGAAAGTATAACGAAAAAGAATGTTATTAATATTTAATGTTGGGTATCATAACCACTACTTTTAATATGATTGAGTGCTAATTATTACTAATAATTTTACAACCCTATAATTAGGAAAATCAAATATTAAGGATTTATTTTATCAATTTATTAATAAACTAAAAATTAATAGATTTATTAATGATAAATTTTGTAATAAATTATTCTTAGTAACTTTTCTTTAAAAAGTTACAAACAATAAATTTTACAAGATTATGATTATTATTAAATAATACAACAGAAAATAATAATTATGAATATTTTTATTAATTAATTATTTTTAATTATGTTCTTGTCCAAATAAACTTTCCAAATTACTTTCATCCTACCATATTTCTCGGTAAACAAAGAGTCAAACGCACTTTTATCACCACTTTTCCACTCTTTATTTCATTTTCTTTCCCACTTATTTCACATCTTTAAAATAAATAACTCCTAATTTCACATTAGTTTTGGCTGATGTGGGATTATTATTGATGTGCGGCAATGTCTTTTTTCTCAAAATAAAAAAAATTATAATTGTCAGATTTAAGTAAAATATATGTATTGCTCGGTTGCATGCGTCTTAGAATCTAAACTAATTTCAAGCATGTCAAACCCAATATTACAGACTGAAATTTTCAGCCAAAAAAAACTATATTTATATGGCTGAGATGAAACAATGTTGAGAAGAGAATCAGTTGCATCATCAGAACCCAAGCATAAAATCCAAGCGGAAATTCAGGATTATTAATATTTAAAGAGATTTATATGAATAATTTGCAAACGCTATTCCTCCAAGATAAAAAAGAAGAAGATAGGGAAATATGGTAACCATTGCCTGGAAATGGATAAAGACATTAAATATTTCTTATATACTTATATAACCTTTCATTATAATCATGCATTAACACAAATATAAACTAAATGTTACTAATGATGTAATAATTCTAACTTCCGACGTTTGTTCTAAACAATTTTCCTACAATTAATAAGGAAAATTGTATATGGACTAATCTTAGATTAAAAAATTGTAATCAAGTATATAGATAAATTTTTAATATGTATGTGTTTTAACTAATATAGCAAAAATATAAGTCTTAAAACTTGTATAAACTATATATACACAATGTATATTAATGAATAACATTCGTATAAAATATTGTACTATTATTATAAACTTTATTAAAATAAAATTCCATTTGTTTGATATGATAGTTGGTTATTTTTCTTAGATAAAAATTGTATAAAGTAATGTTATAAATGGTATATAAGTCATTAGTGTATAAAATAAGCATTCCATAATCTGTTTCAAAGTTTAAACTTTTAAGTTAAACCAAGCTTTTATAGAGAGTTAAATAAATTAATGGCAGGTAAAAAAAATATCTAATAATTCTTATCATTATTCTAAGGGCAATGGTCGGAACCCAAAAGCTATATATGACCATAATAACGCTCAAGAATCATAATGTCAGATATCATGAGTAATATATAAGACTTGCAGTAGCCTATTCAAAATACGGATACGTTTGCATTTTCTAATTTAAATGCACATCTTTTATTGATTAGACGATGTTATAACTTATTGATTATAAGTAAGCATGAAATGAGCTTTTATGCTTTCTATAGATACCTCTTGTTAGCAATGAGAATAAGAATGTAAGATATTGAATCTTAAGTGGATTTGACGGTGGATTAGGAGAAGTGCCATTGTTTTAGTAGGTTATTAGAGTCACAATGTTGGATTCTCCGAATATCTTAAAAAGATTATATATATATATATATATATATATATATATATATCAGTATAAATAAAATTTATATTTCCTACTATTTTTAATGAGCATAAAACCTTAATATATTACCAAGAGTAATAAACTTTATATGATTGTATGGTACAAATTGAATTTTTCTAGAAGTTAGCTTGCAACTGTTTTACTATCTGTGGTCAACTTTTTACCTAAAATCCACAAATCGTGATCACGGGTGATGTTCACAACATGTGGTTTCATCTAATTAACCATGCTAGACAGAAATCTGTTTATCTCCATTAATATAATATATAATTTCTCAAAAAATAACGCACACTAGGTTTTTAAGAAAATCGTTGTTAATTATCTCTTTTTCTTTTTCTTTTTTATTTTTTTAAAATACTTTGCATAGATTTAGAATGGACAACAATAACATCAGAGGGCATGAGCATTGGGTAAGTAAGGTTGCACTCTTCCACTTGAAATCTATCAGATATAAATAGAATGTACGTGCTACAATCTAAGCATGCAACAATGAATTATTCCCTCTTTTTGGCTATACTTTTTCATCATTTTATTATCAAATTTAAAACCAAAAAAAAAAAAAAAAAAAAGGAAAAACTTAAAAGGAAGGAAGTACCTTGGGAATTTGTTGTTCTTCACAGCCTTTTGCCCATACTTCCTCCACCTGTATCCATCGTCAAGGATGTCAATCTGACTTCTCGTCTGAAACGCAAATCGTGGGCATCGGACTTTCTTCTCCTTCTTATTCTTACCACGGCGGTCATTGTCACCACCGGCGGGGGGTTGATCTCCTTCCGCGCTCCCATTATTATGATTCTGGAGAAAGGTAACAGTAGAAGAGTTGCTAGTATGAAGGGATGGGAAGAGCTGGGTGTTGGTCACCATGTTCGCTGGTGAAGAGAAGTGATCAGCACGGTGAGTGGTGGAGTTGAAGGAAGAAGAGGATGGAAGTGGTGATGGGAAAAATAAAGAGTAGTTATTCTCCATTACACACAGAACAAGTTGGAATAATTCTTGAGAGAGAGAGAGAGAGAGGGAGATGAGTGTGGATATATGAGTATATAAAGGGAGGAAGAGATGGTGCGGCGGCTAACGAGATTCTTTTGCAAGTTATTGAACACACGATGAGCAACAGAGAGAGACGGGGAGAGAGAGAGAGAGAGAGAGAGAGAGAGAGAGAGAGAGAGGTTGGTGTCGAAACGGCACGTACGTAATAGGGATAAGTGTTTCAATCAGCTCCTGCTTTTATAACTTCTAGCCGTTTCAGCCCCTCTAGTTTCATCTTTTACTTTTTAGCTCCTCTTTCGATTTTTGTGCTTTTCCGTTTCGACCACCGTATTAGTATTTTTTAAAAAACTTTCAACATAAAAATTATAGATTTTGATGAGATTTACAATTTTCATATTTAACACTTTTTCAAAAAATATTTTTAAATAGGTGTTTTGGTCTTCGAATTTTTAACAGGTTTTGGATCCGACCCGTTAAACCTGTTGAATTTTCGAAGCCGCAAAATATCTATTTAGAAGTATTTTTTGAAAAAGTATTGAACATGAAAGTTGTAGATCTCATAAACATCTACAACTTTTATATTTTAAATTTTTCTAAAAAATACTAATATGATGGTCAAAATTATGATGCACGGAAATCAAACAAGGGTTAAAAATGTATCCATGAAAGTGCAGGGGCTGATTGTGAGTAAGTTTGCCCCTGCAGGGGCTTATATCCCTAGGTAATATAAGGCGAGAAAATGCTGTGTAATATCATACACTAGTTTTAAATCAGTGCGATGTACAGTTTTTAGTCACCAATATAAAATAATAATATTAAAAAAAATTTATCTTAATATATATAAATTAGTAATTATTTTATTAAATATTATATTTTATTTGTCATATTATTATAGCAAAATAATTACTATATGGTATATGTAAAATAATAAAATTATTTGAGTGACGTAAGATAGTGGTGATATACAGTTATATATATACCTATATATTATTTATTTTAGAATATAGATAAATTTTTTTTCAAATTCTTATAAAATATGCACTATTATTTTTTTTATTAGTAGTTACGTATATGTATAGATAAAGTTTTTATAAAGTAATTGTTATTTAACAAACTTTTTATAGTTTATTTTAATCTATTTTAGATATTTTATATTTTCAATTAATTAAATATAACATAACACACTAAAAATTATTAAGATGCTATCTACTGGAACATTTTGACCGGCCAATTTTACATATTGTAAATATTTATAAATATATTATTATTATTGTTATTATTATTTTATATATATATATATATATTATTCGAAAGTTTATTTTATTTTAAATATATTAATTTTATATAAATTAATATTTATTTTTATTAATATATTAAACTATATTTATTGTATGCAATTGGAGAAAAAATACCAACTTACATACCTAGTTACGACTTTGATCACCCATTTATATATATTATATATAATTTTATATATATATTTTTTTTTAAGAATTTGATAATTACCTTTAAAATTTTTCATTACATACCAAAAATTACGATTTTGATCACCTATTTTAATAAATATCGTATATAATTATATCGATATTAAATTGACTTAATTAACTTTAAATTCTTCTAAATTATATATTTATCATTTTTAATATATAAAATAAAAATATTAATAAATATACTTTATACTTTAATAAATTTATTAATAATACATGACATATGCTTGAATTCAAACTCTATTAAATATAATATTAAATTACATATTTATTATATTAAGTGGACAATGTCAAATAGTAAGATAAGTAGAACGCCATGTGGGCATATTAATGAAGTTAAAAAAAGACCACATGGCGCTCAATACTACTTTGATACCCGAGTTTATATATATATATATATATATATATATATATATTCTTACCAAATCCGTTCCAATTGAATTGTACTCATTCTTATAGAGAACTAATATTCATGAAAATAATTAGGAGTTCGGAAGCAAACAGAATCATATACAGTATACTAAATTGTATATAATATATCTTGATGTATTTTATATAATTCTGATTGTATGAAAACTATCAAAAATTCTTGAATAATGGCATTATTTGTTCTTATGTGACTTAG
The DNA here is from genome assembly GCA_002076135.1 of Xerophyta viscosa. Lineage (NCBI taxonomy): Eukaryota > Viridiplantae > Streptophyta > Magnoliopsida > Pandanales > Velloziaceae > Xerophyta > Xerophyta viscosa. The sequence goes on along the minus strand of MJHO01000220.1, from coordinate 59,086 downwards.
AAAAAGCCGAAAAACATTTGATGCATCCCCTTACCTAACCTTTTGTAGAACGGCCTTAAAATTTGTTTTTAGAGGTAATGTTTTAATAAAGAAATAAATTTACAAAGTTATAGGATTAATTATCTACTACAATTTTGTCTTATTTTTTTATTTATAATTTAAAAAAAAAAACCAAGTACCTCTATTAGGGAAGACTGCTTAACCAATGATAGATATAGCTCTTGGAAAGCTGGTCCCAATCAATGTTTTAAACATTATTTACTATCTATTTTAAAGGCAAAAATACTGCTTAGTCTCTTGAACGTTGCTAAAATATGGCACTACAATCCTAAACTTTCAAAAGTGCCTGAAATACTCTTATCCTATTAAACAACATCCACAATAATTTTGCAGTAAATATTTCCATTTGCGTTCGCCGATATGCTGATTGTGGCAATTATTTATTTCTTTTCTTATCATTTTTAATTATTTTTAGAACTTGTTTAATTTTGTGAGGGGCAAATGCATCTTTGGTTTTAATTATTAGAGCAGTTGCATTATTATGCCCCTATAATCTAAAATAGCAAAAATATATCTCCCTAATTCAAAATTGCTCTTTTATACTCTCCTTTATCTGTTAAATGATAACCTTTTGATTGTATAAAAATGATATAAATGACCAAAGAAATAATACTTAGAAATATTTTTTTGGAAACTTTGAAAATAAAATATATAGATTTTGATGAGAGTTACAACTTTCATATTTAAAATTTTTATGAAAAAATATTTCTAAATAAGTGTTTAAATACAATGAGATTCGTTAAGACTTTAGAGTTCAAAAACACCTAAAAATTATGAAAATTTAATTAAAAAATATCACGTAAACAAATTGATGGGTGTGAACGAAAAAAACTTACAACAAGATTATGTCAAAGTTTTTTTTTGATAAATCAAGGGTATCATGTGCACTTTTAAAAGTTTGAAATTATATAGGCACATCTTAAAATAGTTTAGGGAAGTAAACCGTATTTTTGCCTATTTTAAACTATGCTTTAACGGCTTATTAGACAAATTGTTAGTCATTGTTCATAAATTTCAAACTAAAAAATTTTAGTACACCATAACTTACAACTTTATAATTTGTTACCTTTTCAAGAATATCTCTAATCAACTTTGGGGGCCGATCAATGAGAGTTTTGGTAGAGGGTTGCATAAAAAGATTACCGAGATAATGCATACATGCTAATTAAGGCGATAAGCACCAAGTATTTATCTGTCTCAGCTTAGATCTAGTAGTACATGCATTCCTTAGAAAAATGTATCATCTCATATTTGATTTTCTTTCGTTGTATGTGATGTAGTAAATTTTCAAAATCTTCATTGGTAATACTCAGTGTGGTAGAGGTCAAAGTATATAATATGCTTCTTTTTTTTTTTTTAGAAAAACTTTGTAAGACCTTTACTAAAAAATTGTCCAAAATTGTAGGGACTCTCTTTAAAAAGAAAGACATGAAGAAAAAGGCCAAATAGTATCTATGCTTCACTATCTGGGGAGAGTGATCTTTCAGATCAAGTATAACCAAGTTCAAATTATCCCCGACTCCAGGACGAGATTTCTCCTACATTTAAAAAAAAACGCAAAAAAGCTAGTATTTATCTATAGTACAAAGTATTATCATCTATCTATTGCTAGTTAATTCTGCAATGGTCATCTATTAAATCTGTTAAATATAAATGGCCCCCAAAAGGATCTGGAACAGAAATCATGCATATACACATAAAGTTGATGTGGGTCGCACTTGCATGCTAGTGATTGATATGTGCTTTTAAGAAAACTATCGGCTACCAAATTGGCTTAGAAATTAGAGTTGGAATGCGTTGACTTACTTTGGAATCCAAGTTCAAGCAAAAAGATTATTAACTTCGCCTAAAATGTACTTGGAATAGCTCGTATGACTAATTCCCTATAGCCATCATATACTTTATCAAATGGGACTTTTTTTTTTTGGGATTTTCCCCCTTTAAATAACCAGAAACCGGAAGAAAGGTAAACGCTAATTCCTTCAACTTTATTCCTCTTCTTTTATAAAGAATACAAGGATTAGGTAATACCTGATAGACGATATACCAATCATATCAAGTTTTATTAATCCAATATAAAATTTATCGAGAAGGTCTAAAAGAATTATAAAAATAAAAAGAATATAGTTGACGACCCCACTCAACAAGGCAATCAGCAGCCCTCTTAGCTTGCCTTAGAAATTTCTTAAATAGAACGTACTTATAAGCCCTCCTGTATAACCCTACTTAGCGCTCCCTAAATCTAACTCATCAATTCATTCATAGCATCTAAGACTTTTGAATTACACCCATTAGCTACAATGTATACCAATGCTCCTAGTAAATATCTTACCTTTATATTTTTAAGTTATCTTTTACACTTTTCCATGGATAGTCAAAAGAATAATTCAAGAAGTACATCATGAACTTTCAAATCTTCTCTGATTTTCTAATAGTCTTTGTTTTGTCCCCCTTCAAATCACATGATGGAAGTTCGATGAAATGAAGGACATTTCAAACTTGTAAGACCAATGTGATAGCACTACTTGTAAAACCAAGCATTCCTATTAGACAAGGCAACAAGCACGTGCATTTATAAACGCAGAAGCCGCCTCCATACGACTATTATTCTATATGTTTTCAGTTGGTTGTAGCCATTAAGTAGTAACCCTATTGCAATGGAAATTTTTAGGACTAATATCATTCTGTAGCTTGAAATTTAGGGCTATAATTAAGCATAAACCGATCTATAAAAAAAATTTGAATTCAGAAAACCTAGATTTTGTCCATATATGTAAAAGTCCGAGTGCACGTGCAAGCCTGATGGAAGGCATTACAATGGAGGCATATGTGGATGACATACTAGTCAAGAGCCGGAAGAGAGGAAATCACCTTTAGGATTTACAACGAACGTTCGACCTCATGATGAAAGCAGGACTACGCTTGAATCCTGAGAAATGCTCGTTCAGAATTTTTTCAGGCAAATTCTTGGGCTTCATGGTCTTTAGCAGAGGAATCGAAGCTAATCCGAAGAAGGTCTCCGACATACTGCATATGTCTCCTCCCACCAACATCCAAGAAGCGTAATGGCTAATAGGAAGAATAATAGCCTTGGGAGATTTGTATTAAAATTGGGAGATCGGTGCAAGCCATTCTTATCCACCTTCAAAAAAGAAAGCGGCTGCTATGGGTGGCCAGGAACCACAAATAAAATATTTGTCTAGAACGAAGAGTGTCAAATCGCTTTTGACAACATAAAAAAATTTTTTAGAACACCTCCGGTGCTCTCTAGTCCTGAAGCAGGGGGGAATCCATAATTATATCTAGTGGTCACACAAATGGCGGTAAGTTCAGTCCCGGTTAGGCGATCAGCCGGAGTGGAACTACCGGTATACTATATCAGCAAGATCTAACGAGATGCAGAGACACGATATTCAGAATGTGAGAAGCTAGCACTAGCCCTAGTATTCTCAGCGCGAAGGCTCCGACCATATTTCCAAGGCTACACCATCTAAGTATTAACGAACCACCCGTTAAAGCACATCTTGTCGAAACTAGAGGTCTCAGACAGACTGGTTAAATGGACCATAGAGTTATTCGAGTACAACATTCAATACCTACCTAGACCTGCCATTAAAGCACAGGTGCTGACGGACTTCCTGGTGGAGACAATAACACCTATCCCTGACCTTTCACAAGTGAGGGCGTTAGAAATGCATCTACCGGCGAACACATCTGGAGAACGCCGGCACCAACCACGTGTTATTTATATACTGATGGATCTTCTACAACCATGGTGAGTGGAGCAGATTTGATCTTAACCAGCCTAGGAGGAACGCGCTTGGATTATGCCATACGATTTAAATTTTAAGCCACAAACAACGCAGCTGAATATGAAGCGTTAATTGCCGGAATGAAACTAGCAGAGACATTAGACGTTAGAACCCTAAAAGTAAGGATAGATTCTGAACTAGTGGTGAATCAAGTAGCAGGCGTCTATGAAGCACCCAGCATGGCAAAATACTTAGACATGGCTCGGAAAATCATTAAAAGGTTCGATGTCTTATCTATAAAACGGATTCCCATATGAAGAAGAAGAACGAATGTCAATGGGCCCCAGGATCCGACAAAACCGCGGGAGAAGTTACATAAGGCCTTTGAAAGGAAGAGCGGGTACGACAACGCTGCGGCAAACGAGGGGCAATGGCTTTTCTCTTCTGCAACTAGGGAATTTCAACCTTGAACGCAGGGATAACCAATACCTTAAACACTCATTTAAATGCTGGTGCAAAGCAGAAAAGGAATTTCAAGGCAACTTACCGCGAGGGGAGGAGCATGAACTCGTTCTGAAACGGCAACAGAAGCAGCACCAGTGGTGATCGAAACATCTAGAGAGACAAGAGGAGCAGGCAGAGTGAGAGTATCGAGCGGGTCTTCCCCTTGTGAAGCCGGAGGAGGAGAAGGTTCAGCAAGAGACTCGATATCAACGGGATCATATTTGGAAGCAGATTTCAACTCTAGAGACATGAAAGTAATGGGTGGAACAAACTGGGCGTTAGCTTTTGGCTCTCGCTAACTGGGATCGATCTGAGAAAGCAGGCCAAGGAGACGCATGGAGCGATAATACAACTTGGAGACGTCGATCTGGGGAATGGGAGGGGTACTATGGAAATTGTTGATCCACTCATCTCACTGGTGATTCACCCCTGCAGGAGAAGACGCTAGATCAATTGGGGGCTCGCCCCATTCTTGAGGTACATTATCCCAACCATCAACCGGAACAGGGGTGAGATAAAAGAATTTCTCTCTCTAGTTCTTGTGTTTAGAAGGATACCCGACGACGATAGCACGACCTATGTGAGGTCCGTGTTTTGGTTTACTATATTTTGAGGTGTTGCATGCATGTCCTTAGGATGCCTAGTTAATGTGGTGTTTGTTTGCGTGTCGTAGGGTGATTCGACGCCGAGCGGCTTTAATGAGTTGTATTTGCTTTATTTTTGGGTTGGCCCGAGACTTTTGGTCGACCGAATCCCATTATCGTCGACCGAAACCTGGCGGCGATCGGTCGACCGAAACCTGCGCGGCGCCGTTATAAAATAACAACACTACGCGATTTCGGGTAGGTTTTCTCATTTACTGCCTGGCCGAGCCTCCCTGTTTCTCAGCTGACCTAGGTGAGTAAAATGCCTTCATTATTGTTTGATTTCTAACGCCTTCCTAAGCCATTAATCCTTGAAACCTAATCTCCTGGTTTGTTCCTCTTCGCGTAAGACTTAGTTGTTGGGCGCGATCCGTAATCCCCGGGGTTTGGACGTGGGTTTCTTGGCTTACTTGTGAGGTGAGGTGGGTTTCTCACCGATGTGTAATGCGAATGTGCTTGCCGAATGCTATGGCTTATATGCATGTATTGATGTGTACGGTGTGTTTAGACCATTTACTTGTTGTATGTCCTAATTTGTGGGTAATAAACCGCTAATGAGTTGTGATGGTGGTTAGAGATCGTTTGTATATGCTATGATGCTTCTTGTATGCTATTTATGCAAATTTGGTTGCTATTATGCAAATTTGAAATGAGAACACGATATTTATATATATATCCATGTTGTAGTTCGCATATGTATGAACTATGGTTTGTGAAATTGCCCTTAATGAACATGCTAATTATGTTTTAGATGTTATTCGAAGCATGCTCGGACGTAGAGGAACCTCTAGGGACATCCGTTTTGTATGTGCTTACTGGAACATTTGGTACTATAATGGTCGTATCTCTGCCCGGCCACGCTCGTGAGTAGATCGTCAAAGAGAAATAAACCCGGAAGGCGAGGGCTTCGGGGTGGAGGAGGGCGGATGAGATCGGACTAATGCACATGGCTTGTAAAATATAATATAGATCTAGTATTCGTAAGTCTCGCTTCCGCCTTATCCGTGGAGGCCGTTGGCCTGGATAGAGGTGTCGTGAGGAGCGTGGGAGACCAGAATACTTAGGTCATGTGGTGCCTCTAAAGAGGTTAGTGAGCGCGGTTTCCGATCACCAGTTTGTCCGAGTGGTGGCTGCGAGGTGTGCGAGGCTATGGTAGCATACGGCATAAACCCTAGTATCCCCCAATAAGCGCTTTGGGGTCGCCTTCACTGTCGTGTGGTGTTGGTGTCGTCCTGATATCGATAAACGGCGACCCGTGGAACCAAGAACCTTGGTATTGTGCGGTACAGTGTCCGGACTGGTAGCTCCCGAAGTTCCGATGGACCTAGGTATAGGTGTCCTAGGGACCAGGGGCTTGCGCTAACTCATAGGGCCAAGCCTTTGCAGAACTGTTATATAACTGATTACTGGACAACACCCGTTGGGAATTAGAATGTTCACGCTATACATAACCAAAGAATGCATAAGACATGGGTTGGGTTTGAATTATGCGATCGAGATAGTCAATGCTACTTATGTTCATACACATGTTTGTATGTTTAACGTCATCGATATATTTAATATGACTTTGTGATGTGATCCGTTAAAGCTATGTTGCTTTACTTGATTGGATTGTGTGCTTGTGAGTGCCGGTGTCGCGTTGGTTGCACCAGGGGAGGTCGCCAACGTGCCGCTCACTGAAGTTCTATTTAGAACTCACCCCCTCCTGTTGCCCCTTTTTCATATCCGATCGATAGGGCCACAGGGACGCCGGCGTAGGTCGTCGGGAGTTAAAGGAAAGGATAGAAGGTATCTTTTTGGATGGGAAGCTTAAGAACTTTGTTGGATACACATTTTAATAAGTCTTGTAGCTCATTTTGTATTATACATAGCAATTATAGTTGGCAAAACCGAAGCCATTGAACCTACAACGTTATGTATTTTTGGATTTATGGAGCTATTAGAAGTATAAACTTTAGAAATGTGAAGTTTAGACTCTAATAGCTATATATTATGAAAAGGGTTTGAAACACTTTGTATTTGAAAACCAAGTTTTATTAAAACTTTGTTATTTGTATACAAAAGTGCGATTTGTGGAAAATGTGGTTTTGAGCTCTTAAAAAATGAGTTTGAAATGGTTTGAGCATGTGTATATACTTCCTATAATAAGTTGTGCATGCCTATTGGATTAGATTGGTTAAGAGCTATTCTAAAAATTTGAAGTGTTAAGCTCTAGTTTTAAACCGTATTTTGGGTGTAAGAAGCGTGTTTTTTGGGGATAAGCTCCGGTGCTCCGAAGGTATTTCGGATGCTTGATAAGCACTCGCACGGTGGTATCTTTGGATGATATGTGTACGGTGCGTGGGTTGATTTCCAAAGATCCGGTGGAAAATACGCAATCGAGGCATTGAGTTTCCCTTTGCTGAAATTTTGTTTTTGCTGTTACAGGTAGGATCAGTCGACCGATCCACATTTCGGTCGACCGATATTTGTGATGATCGGGTGAATACATACGGATTTCGGTCGACCGAAATTTGTTACCGGTCGACCGAAAACCTCTCTGTATTGCACAACTAAACTATGTTTAAATGATAATTAAAAATATTTTTGAGGGTTTTGGGGGTCTCTATACAAGTATTTAAGAGGTTCTATGCCCTCGAATCTTTTAGAAAAATACGGGTTTGGCCGGGATTTCGAAAAAGAGTTTCAAAGGTTATGTTTTGAAAAGGATTTAGTTTGGGACCTTAGTTTGCCATAGACTATTTGATATCAATGGGGAAGATTGATATCTTAAGATCTTTTGCAACCTAGGTCGGCGTCGACCGTGGGGTCTACCTTCCGTAGACTCGGGTGACGTGAAAAGCCCCGAACCCGCTATAACCTTGCATTATAAATGATTTTCAAATGAAATTGCTTCCGCTTGCGTAAACTTTCTTTGAAATGAGAAAATGTATTTCCGGATGTCGCGGCCGGGGGGCTCGGGTCATGACAACCTAAGTGGCGAACGATGAAATAAAATTAGGGCACGCCAACATGAACATAGCGAATGTCAAAAAGATAGTGGAAGAACTCAATTGTGGGCTCAGCACCGACCCACCGATAAAAAGCGAGGAATCCAATAATCGTCCTCCAGGCATTAGGAATCGGTTGGGCAGGAGCCAGACGATACCGGTAAAGCAGCAAGGTGAAGAAGGGAAAGAACGGGAGCCCGACGCTAGCGAGCAGACAACTGGCATAGAGGCAGAACTCCCCGGCCCGAGATTGGTGAGCCCAATCGAAGAGCTCGGCCGCCGAACACGATACTCCGGGAGGATACGGTTGGAGCACCCGACCTCCAACACTTCTTCTTCGGTAATGGTGCTTCGAGTGCTGAACACATTCGCGGAACCACCGCGTCCGATATAAGAGGAAGAGGCCATAGAAGTGAGCTCAGGCAAAGGAAAAGATCAAAAAAAATGAAAAGCGTGGGAAAAAGAATTGAAGAAGACAAAGGAAGAAGATGAACAGTGAAAGTGAAAAAAGTAACCGTAAGGGAGCTGTAAACTGCATTTATGACGGTGATGATGAAAATCGTAACCTATTTTCGAGAATATCTTCGGTGGTTACGTAAATCTCTAAATACCGACGATATAACAGCAAACATGCTTGTCTCAGCCAATAAGAATAAGACTCGTACGGGAGAAAGCTGCATGTGAACAATAGCAAGAAACTGATTGACGATCGACTCGCGCAAAAGAAAATGACAAGAAAGAGGAGAACAGCTCTAAACCATGTTCACAGCGATTGGGACTAGCATTGGGAGAACGACTCGAAACGACATTATAAATTGATCTCAATGGAGAACGCCAAATCTACTTTTATTTTTGAAAAGTACCAAAAGCAATCCCACATAAAGATGGCAGATCGACGTAGGAGAACACTACCAGCTGGAAAACAGTTCGAAAAACTTTTACAGGTCTTCCAAACTGGGGGGCTTATGATGGAGTCACGGATCACTCAAATACGAGGGATCACCTGGCCGTTTATGGCGACTTAATATGATGACTTGGTATTCCATATTGAGAGTAATCAGTTACCTAATTAGAAGGAGAGCACTTAGGGTTTAGTGCGGAGGATTCACTAATGTATATATAGTTAGAATCTATTCCTAAAAGGGCATATCTTCTACTAGGCTATCTTCCCTTAAGAACAGTAACAAAGAGCGTTCTCCCTTCCCATGGACATAGGCATCTTTCCCGAACCACATAAATTCTGTGTTTTCTGGCTGCCTTCCGTCCATCGTCGTCTAATTCCCAAATTTAGCAAACCCCGAACCATTAACCGGTAAATTTCTAGTCATTATATTTTTATTATAGAAATTTAATTGTTAGTGTTTTTGATGTTATATATGTTTATATATAGGCGGTCGCAAGATGAGTTAGTAAGGTTAGCAAATAGTTCGAATATCTTGGACATGTTTCTGATTGAGTTGGACTCCATACAAGACGAACACTTATGTTGTTATTTTTTTTTTTCTTACTTCATTAGTGTTATGCCTGTATTTTAGATGATATGGAGTTTGTGAAGATATACTAGCTCGCCTTCCCGACTATTACACAAGGGTGGGAATATTTGGCGAGCGAAGGTACCCTTGATTTTGTTTCTAATGTAGTCGATGGACGTACACTACATCAATTCGGGCTTGTCCATGATAATCCTAAGGCAAAATGTATAGATTTACAAATTTTGCTACTAAAACTGATTGAAATATATGCAACAAAGAATATATTGAAATATGAAATAATGTGCTTAACCGAATTGCACATAGAGAAGGGAACGACTTCCATATTTACCTAGACTAGTACATATCGGTCACCAGAAGATTTATTACTCGGAAATGTCTTATAAAAAACTATTCGGTAAGATTATATTCCTTTTAGTTGACAAATATGTATACACATATCCTATATGTTTAGCTTACGATTGCTTTTTGAAGCAATAGTTGTAGAGCATGCAGAATATTTACAATGTAGCAAAAAATGATGCTATATCAAGCTTCACCTATGGAGAATATATTCAAAATGTCTACATAGATATGTTACGGGATGTATTTGCTCTACGACACCTACAATCATTCTTTCAATGATAGCACCTCCTACTATACATAATGACAAGACGAATTGATAAATGAAGATACTAGGAGGTGCAATGTTGCTCGGGTTATACTATTGGTTGTCAGTCTAACTGACGATCGAGTCATCAATCAAACTAGCTATTTTTAGCCAATAGGGTCGTGAGTCACGTTGCCCTATTGGCGATCCGATTTTATTTTAGTAAAATATTAAAAAAATATAAATATAAATTATTTAAAATATTAAACATAAAAAAATTCGAAGACTTAAGTCTATCGAAAAAATATTAAATATTTTTACTGGTGATTCGATTCTATTTTACAAATATTAAAATATAATTTTTAAATTAAAATAACTAAAAAATTTAAAAAGTGAACACAAATGAATTTTGTCCTTCGACTATTAGCCGTTGCTGGATTGGCCATACGTTAAGTCGATGTGACATGATAGCAATAATTCTAATTAACATACCAAAAAAATCAGAAAAAAATTACTCATTTCCAATAAATCACATATTAAATCACACACAGTTAATCTTCGCCACACATTGATTGCACGATCTGCATATTTTCTTCGTGATCCATAAAAAAATTATTAAAATTATAACTATACCTATTGTGATATGTGGTCCTGATATTGCCACATATTCTATTTTGTCTATTATGTGGTTATTTGGATGAGCGTAGCAAAACTAAAAAATTAACACATGACTTACCTACGGCAATTGCATTATCTCCGTGTTCTTATCTGCACTTATTCTTACCATAAATCCAATATAATGTTAAAGACCGTCAAAATAATGCTCTAGTCAGACACTCCATGAGAAATTTGGACGACATTTATGCATATCCAAACTTAAATACTATCGACTATATATTGCTTTGCATTCTGTTAGTACTACATTTGCACCAACAATTTATACATGATACAATTAAAAAAAAAATACTGATAAGAAGTCAAAGATTGGTTAGTTATTATAGCTTTTGAAATTCAAAATATTATAATAGAAGTGTTGTATGATATATTTAAGATAAAAAAGAGCGTCTGAGCTTAACGGCTCTAATGGTCCAGATTTTTTATATATTTTTTTATTTTTAATGAGTATCTTAATTGTTACAGTGGCTAATGCTAATTTCATACAAAAATTTAATAATTTCGATATTTTTTTTCCAACAAGTGCTTATTATAGAACCTCTAACAAATATTATAATACTATATATATATATATATATATATATATAATATATATATATATATATATATATATATATATATATATATATATATATTGTGTATTTTCGAAGTGCTAACATTTACCTTATTTACCTAAGTAATTATGCCAAATCAGATCACATTAGACATTTTTGCATACATAACCCTTCATCTAGAAGGATGGTAGAATAATGCGAAGTTGTTGTCAGTAATACGGTATACGTTATTGTCTGGTGAGCAGTAAAGTAGAATTTTTTGGCATTTGGCGGACTAAGAAGATGGATTACATCTGAACAGTTACGGATATTCTTGTCCTGATCTAGGTATTCTTATAAGGCAACCAATAGATGTTCCCATCTCTTTGTTCTCCATTTAATAGATTCAACGTCGTGTGGATTAATTGGTCAAGATTTTTTTGGGAAAATTACTTTGACGTTGATATTTTTATCTCACTAGATCTATTTTCGGACTGCATGGATTCATTAGAATCCGCCAAACTTCGGTTGAAACCGCGATGCTTCATATCATTCAACAATACTTTAATGTAAATATAAACAATTTGTTTTGATACTAAGGCGCGTATTTGAATGAACTAAATCTTGATGATCGACATGATATGGAAAGTTATTTTTATCCTCGAGTTATGGCTATCGATTTAAGCATTACTTTATCCTAGCAAAATTCTGGTTCAACTCAGGAAGAACCAATGACCAGAAACTAAATAGCTCAATATAGCATTCTTTTGCAAATATATTCTGTCCTGTGCGATGTGTACTAAACAATATCATAATGGTGATTGGTAGGACAAACCTGCAATGCTATAATTTGGAATCGAGCTCATACTGTAATAATAGTTTTGGCTTACATTGCGGTCTACTCGGTATGTAAAATCTCATTCAGCGTTCCTGCTTCCCAGAAATTTCATGTAGGCGAGTTTTCTATTGTGATATGACCAAATCATAGGTATCTGATAACGACCTCTTTGTTCTTTGATGCCATTCTTTTCAAGACAGAGTTGAGGGAGAAAAAAAAAAAACTTGGGCTTTCTCATTTATACCTCCTAGTGACAACTCTTCTACTCAATGAAAGCATATCATTTCTCCTATAAAAGGCGACAAAAAAAAAAGTACTGACTGTTATAAAGGGCCCCTATTGTTGTCCCATTTGCATCCTAGGCCCCTATCGTTGTCCCATTCGGATAATGTAACCAGGCTCCAGCATTTTTATTAGAAAAATGGTAGCCGTCAAAGCAAGAAACACTTTATGTCCAGGAGTCAGGCAAGCAAGCAGTTAGTCTCAAATTCCTAATGACGCCCATCCGGAGACATGTATCACACAAGCCCCTACCATGATCTTGGGGTGGACATTTGTGGCTAACTTCTGACAGTGTCACAACGGCCATTTTAGGATACCTATAGATAGTCGACTAACTCGAGCAATTTACATTATCATATAATATGCAATTAGATGTTCAAAGGCTCAAGTAATCCCCTTCTTCAGATTGTTTTGTACTCTCAATTTTTATAATCGGGTAGATTGATTATTGATAATAGTTGTATAGGAATAGTAATCAATGCATCTCATTTCGCTGCAAATTTTGATACGGATTATCTAAGATGAAATTCCAAACTGGTCGGTTCAACCACTTCAACAAGTATAATATCCGAATCTGTTGCGCCGACAGGCTCATGTGGTTGTTTAAACATTGACAAAAACATGTTTTCGTAAGGAGTTTAACAAGTCATACATTAATAAACGCAGGTCTACAATTCTACATTATACAACAAGTATTTGCTAGTCACAGAAGACTGCAAAATGTTCATGGTAAATAACAAGACATGGATATACTGCAAAATTATATTGCATTTTCCTTAGTTTGTCTCGGGTAGCATGATATCCTCCCTAGATTTCGTCCGAGCAGAATTTTCACCGGGTGTTAGTTGTTGATGTTATACAAGGATTAGTTGGATGTATGAAAGCATGAACTTCGAGATAACATGTGTTTGACATTGCATTCAACTTAAGTTTTGTGAATTTTCTAGGTGGCGGCAAAAGTGAACCAAAGGCCACACCAATGACTTGCGCTTCACTACTTGGTGATAGGCTCTTTCTTTTTTCTTTTTTGAGATTAGTGTGGGGGAATTCCTGTCCATAACCGGCCCATTTCGTGCGACCGTCGTAATAGGTAAACCCACGGGTGGTACTGATCCCTGTTCCACCAATCAAGGGGACCCATCCTTACGGGTAGGACAGACTACGGTGCTCGCCATCGAAGAGACCTCAAACCAGACCCATTTTACTTTCCACGAGGTACAGCAGAGAAAAATTTCCCGACACACGCCGGCAGGATTCGATCCTGGGGCGAGCGGGTCCTGAGCCGCCTGCCCCACCGCTCGTCCCATGGGCACGGACGATAGGCTCTTTCATAACAGAGTTTATTCATGTCTAAATCCTAATGGCCAGCTCTGGGGAAAGTTTCTCCTCATCATCTCAAAAAGGAATAATCTGCTCCATTTTGTTTTTGGGATAACGAGAAGAAACCTCATTTCCGACAGGAAATCCCATTTACAGGCTATGTATATGCATCACATATTCGAGGCTAGTTGGATATATGAAAGCATGAACTATGTGATAGATGTTAATATCACAATGACAGAAGTTTTGATGGGGACAAAATGATTTAACTGTTTCGTCAATATTCCCAACGTCCACCCTTATCAAGGAGGAATCTTATCTAGGATGCATGCACGCCCTGGGGGTGGGGGGGGGGGGGGGGGGGAGGGGGAGGGAGGGAAGAGAGAGAGAGAAGAGAGAAGAGAGAGAGAGAGAGAGAGGTCGCCTTCTCTTGACTGGTCTTATGAGATAGAAGCAATAGAAATATGAAAGCATAAGATCTTGACAGACCTTGGCTGGTCAAACTTAGCTCTACTTTTCAAATCTTCTTATACGAGCAAATTTTTATATACTAAATAATGAATGATTCAGGTATAGAATGCTGAATAAAACACAACAACAATAAACTAGCTCGCAATCACACCATTATGACCATATCTTGTAGATGAAATAGCAAAATGTTCTTTTTTTTTGGTCAAAAATTATTCCCAAATATATGTTTTGTACATCTAGCTAGAACTCTGGAGAAATCTCTAAACTTAGGTGGCATATTATTCCCAATGTATGGTAGGTCTAACCATTATAATACAAGGTGGAGAAGATTCCAACCTCATTTACATATTTTAGAGATATCTCTACCACTGACCATGTATTACTGTTCATCAACTTTCATGTGTTTCAGGTAAAGGAAAATCCAGGCCCCATCAACGGAGGACATAACCTAGTCTATGGTGCTGCAAAGTAGATTGCCCAATAGAGGAATGGTGAAAGAGTTTTTTAGGCAGGACAGTTGGTGTTAACAAGACCTTTCGTACTCTATTACACCGTAAGAATACATGGACAGCAGCTTCTTTTAAGTTTTGGTGTAAGTCATTTTCATTAGAAATAAATACACCCAAATTACATTCGTGTTTCGCAGATATTTTGTGTACTTAAAGATTCATACATATACCTCAAATTACAGCAAATGTCAGGAGTACAATTTTCAAGCTGTTAACGTCACCACTTCCCGTCTCGACACTACAGATGGTAATTTACATATCATTCTTCAAGGAAAAGGCATCCACTATCGACGGAAGAATACTGCTTATACTTTTGAATTGCAGCTTCACTTCAATTGAAATTATATGCATAAAGAATTATATTTCAGTTAATTTATATCAGCTCAATGCTCGAAAAACTTCCTGTGCATACGGAAAACTGAACTGACCTTAATTTGGCAGAGGTTCTTCTTTCAGCTCACCACCCATTTCCATCCTCCATGAATTATCCACAACATCAGCAAGTTCCCTGCATAAAAAACATCGAAGACAGACGAAAAATGCAATATCTTTGTCAACTCCACGTTAGCAGGCTTGTTGTGCAACATATGAGAGATAACCTGTTTTGTAGTGCACACTACTATTGCCAACAAACAATGCTATGGATCTCTCTTAAGAAATCTCTAATATGAGGTGGAAAACATTCCACCTGGCTTATATAGATTCCTTTAGAGTTCAAAATTTGCGGCATTAAGCATTTCTCTCCGAAGTTGCAGAAATAGCGCCTACCTTAGATCATGGCTAACAACTAGCAAACTTAGCTCCTTCTTCAGATTCTTTAGAAGCTTGACAACATCAGTCCGAGCTTTCCAATCTGGTCAAATACGAAATGCGTAAATGATTATGTCGGTTGCTACATGGAGGTTTTGTTAACCTTCCTATGAATCACATATGCAGTAGAATATAGGGGAAAAAAAACAAATGACGGCTTTCAAAATTAGTTCAAGCATTAGAACAATAATGAAATTTAAGAGGTCATCTACAAGAAATTTTAGCTAGTATCCGTACCCAGACCGGCGAGAGGTTCGTCCAATAGTAAAAGATCTGGTTTCTGAACCTGAAGAAAGTGACAAAGAAGTCTTGTACTGTCTAGAAATGAATAACATAAACTAAACACTCAACTATAAAATAAAACATCAATTAATGAAAGATTTTTCAGTTGAGATGCTGTGACATTTATGAATTCTTACTAGTTGAATTGCCAAAGCAAGCCGCCGCTTGAACCCACCACTTAGAGATTGTGGATCTTCATCCAAAGAAATGCAGTGAAATCCAACCTGAATGTTTAAGTATTAACGAATAAGTCGACGAACTCCAACCAGTAAAATGGATATCCAGCAACGCGTAATCCATAATAAATTTTACAAACCACAACATAGATGTAAAACCTCAAAAACATTGTCAAAACTATTAAACATTTAATAAGAAAAAAAAGGATTTACGTGCAAATCTAAACTAGATATTCCCACGTACTGAGTTAAATGCATATTGGAGATTCAAGGCAAACTGTTCTCTCATCACAAAATCCGCCTTCTGCCTCGGCCAGCCAAAAGTAACTTCTTCAAGAACAGTATCTGCTAGGAAGTACCTGGTGAACAAGACAACTTAATCAAACCATGGAACCACGATACTGCACTTTGACTCTAGCAGAAAGATAGATAATACACATGCATTGGTATCCCAAGTTCCAACACACAGACAACAAGCTAGCTTTAATTATTATTTTTTTTTTTAGATGCAAGATGAAAAACTGAGTACAAATCAATATTGATAGGATAACCATAGTGTAAGATATGCATTGAGAACCAAATTATAGCCCTAGCTAATCATACAACACTATTTTGAACAAGTCCAAAACAATTATAGTCATATCAATAGCAGAACATGGGAAGTTACTGGACTCAGCTTCCACCTTAAAAGGTGGTATACAGAAAACTCACACATGTGAACATCACATGTAGATTCATTCATACAGATACATTACATATACCACCACTTTGCATGTCCTTGATATGGTCATACGATTAAGCTATATAGTACAAATTTAAATACTTCCAGAATCCATTTGATACCTCTCAGGAAATTGAAAAACAATGCCCACTCTATCTGGCAGCAATGTCTCAGGTGAGCTGCTTGGGCTTCCATCATTTCCATATTTTTGAATACAAATTGATCCTGATGTTGGCTTGGATAGCCCACATAGAAGCTGTAATTAAAACAAAATCATCATCAAGTCAGAAGACTAAACTTATGCTTAACAAGCTAAGTCACCATATTCTCATGAGGTACACCAGTAACGATCAGGTGGGGTTGATCACACCCCTAAACACCCACACATAAGCATTTTCGAAAAACTTTTGAGTACGAACAAAATAGAATTTCGGGTACTCTACAATTTTTTATTTAAAATTTTCCAAAAAATGTCTCTAAATAGGTGTTTTGAGGATCCAAAGCTTTAACGAGTTCAAGAATAATTCTAAAAACCTGTTAAGACTTTGAAGGCCCAAAATACTCATTTAGGGACAATTTTTGAAAAGAAAAAATTGAATAAAAAAAGTTGTTCACACAAAAATCTTTTTTCTTTTCGTATTCAAAACTTTTTTAAAAAAAATATTTAGATTGAGTGTTTAAGGGTGCAACCGCACCGTATTACAGTGTGATCAACCCTATTGAATCGAAACATGAGGTATACCTGTAAGAGAGTAGTTTTGCCACTTCCACTTCGTCCAAATATCAAGCCAAGGCTGTACGTAAAGATGCTTCCAAATCATTAACCTTTACAAAGTAATATTTATAATGGTATGTAGTAAAAGCAGCAATTGACATCTATTATGTATGAAGACCTTTTCTCTGGAAGTGAAAAGCTAATATTATTCAAGATATGATTCTCTGTTCCAGGAGGTCGGTAGCTGACGTTCCTCACCTACAACAAAGATTGTGTAGTAGTATAACTCCTGTTAGTTTTTATTTGCAAATAACTTGGCAGAGATTTTCGTAAACAATGAAATGATTGGAACAATCAGATAATACGAAAGACATGAGCTGCAATAAATAGTAAAACCTTATTAACACCCTAGAAGTAACACCTCTATATTTCAAGACATTCGGAGTCATGAACTGAGCTATCATATAGTGGACACCTTGGAATTGCTTCTGAGGTTTGCATTTTTTAAAGTTACACTTGCGACTAGGCATTGGCTCGAGTACAAAGCTGAGAAGAGAGGTAAGAAGATGCAGGGTTCTAACTTGGTTTGTGATGGAGAAGTAATCATACCATGTACATAATTTATCTTTAGTTGTTGAAACTAAAACTCCTCACAAACAGTAGCTCGAAATCAGGAGAAGGAACTGAAACAATGGAAATGGACTTTATATCACCCATTTATCAGAATAGTGGCAGCCATGGATACTGCCACCTTGACGGACGGAGTTAGCATAGAAAGGGAAACAAATGTGGGGATAAACACATACCTTAAAAGTTAAAAAAGAATTCAGCCAGACCAGATACCAAAGTTTAAAGCACAAACGTCTGTATATGTGCAATATTCGTATATTATCAACCACTTGCTAAGAACTTCTAAATTTCAACCAGCAGTACTTATCCTAGACTTAATAACATCAAACTAATACTATTGAAGTCAATTTTCGTAGGCGTTAGGAAGAACTACTCAACGCAACAAGAGGTTTACCCACCACATAAAAGCTGAAATGATACCAGGGATAGAGGAATTGATATCTGTGCAGCTCAGGAACCATAGTGCGTCTTTTTCATGCATAGTGGGGTTAGATGGATGTAGGCTGAGGGGCTTTCTCCTTGTTTCTCAGAAAATTAAAAAAAAAAAAGGATAAAAAACAAAAAAACAAAAACAAAAGAACAAGAAAAAAAGAAAAAAGAAAAGAACTATAGCATAGCACATCACAAAACTAAGGGTAGCATTTAGGATTAACTACAATTACACTGTTGCGGAGAATCCAACAAAAACCACCAACATTCAGGAAAGAAAATAAAACATAATGAACCGTTATAGTTCATTCTCTGGCATTTCGACAAACACTTGGGGATCTTTAAAATATGTACACTCCAATCAATTTGCAGCCGGCATAATAATAGGAAAAACGGGTCATTAGTAGTACATGATGGAGTATGTTTTACTTCAATAAGTGAGTGTTCGCAGGATATCCTCGATGCTCGAACATTTCTGGAAATTCTACAGGAAACAAGAGGAATTAGCCTTGATACAACAAAGAAGATTGCATGAGCAGTAGGTGAAGAACGAGATACTCGCGATACCTCGGCGTCGATTTAAGAGGTATATGTGGTGGGCAATGGATCATACCAGCTGCCATTTCTGTTTACAGCGAGGATGAATAGTTTCGAGCCGGAAAGACCGTTAAAATGGTTGGTGTTTCAGTTGGGCTCGTCTAAAAAGAGGAGATCAAAGCGCTTATACATGCAAGTTCCGAAGAAATATCTCCGAAAGCAACCATCCATGAAAAAACTTAAATGTAATAAAATAAATTTTATTACATTTATTGTTATATATAGTTGACTTTTTATAAAAATATTTTGAAATTGGTCAAAAATATTTTCAAAATTCCAGTAAAAAGGATTGGCATGCAATTCATTGCGACCATCTTTCTTTTCTTATATGATCAAAGATATATAATGTGCATAGTAACATATATGATACATATTCTTATTGACAATATGTGATTCTGATTAAATTGCTATCATCAAAGGGTCCTAAGAATAACATTTCAGTAAAAAAAAATTGGGAGGCCATTTTTATTTGAAATCTTTTAAAAACTTTTTAAACATAAGATGAATTACTGTTATTCTATAAGCTATCGAACTTTGACGATCGAGCAAGTTAGAAACGAGAGAATAAATGTTGTGTTGAAAAGTCAACGAAGTAAACTGAAAAACCAGTTAAATTTAAAGAAAATCTATTGCAAGCTATAGTTGATATTCCGGCATATAAAAAGCAAAATGGAAGGGGAAAAGGGCACTACTAGAAATGTTTATATTTACCAAAAAAAAGAAGAACATCTCTCATGCCATTTTTTCGGTATGTTGGCTATGTACATTAGGCATTTGAAAATGCTAAAGCTCACCAACTTGAGTCAAAATTTTCCTCAAAAGTTATACAATTGTTGATCGAGGATGATCTCGACCGACGTAATTAAAGATCAAAGACAAAGGCAGAGATAGCTAAGAGGAGCGAACAAACCAATCACACAGAACAAAGAAATTTTACATGAAATCCATAACATAGATCGAGGTAAACATACAGGAAAGCACGCGGCTCGCGACAGAAATTCACTAAAAAATAGTAAAAAGTATAACTTTTCTTACTTCACTCTATGGACCGAGGTCATAAAGCCTTTTCTTCATTAAAAATTCTCTATTTCTTCCTTTCTCCAAGTCCACCTCAGGAAGTTGATTAGTTGGCCTTAGCCTCAGCTCAGCACGTGGTGCCTTCTACGCATCCTGCGTAAACTAAATCCATGCTATATCAGATACCCCTATAGGCAAGTACCCCAAATCATACGAGTGTCACAAAGGTACTTTACCCCATTCAGTTTTACAAGCTCAAAGCATATAAGGCATCCGTTTTTGGATTAAGCCTAGATCGCACAAATCGAATGTCTATAGAGTCATTTATTCTACATTCGCACATAATCATATTGTCACACTACATTAGCATGAAAATCAACATTTAGTAGCATCCACACAATATCTATAGTATTGGCTACAACACATGTACATAATCATGAAGTACATTATCCACATGGCAGCAATATCATCGTCATATGAAATCATCATATAGAACATGTTAAGCATGATCTCATAGCAACAAACAACACATCTAGGTTTTATAACCCGGCGTAGCATGAATATCATATAATCATCATACAATGCACAAATTTACACAACAAACGTGCTAGCATTCCAAGCATATCACATACCACAGTCGGTGTAAACCGCTCACCTTGAAAACTCAAGAATCCTGCAGCCCTCACCGCAACACTCCACTGAAACGCAAGAAATCCAAGTCTACGCGTAAAGGAGAACCGGGAGAGTGAGGAATCAAGTTTAATTTAAGAAAATTAAAGGAAAAGAGATGAGAACCTAAGGGGCTTACCTAGGGTTTCAGGTAGCTCGAGCTCGTAGGTGGGGAGAAGAAAATAACTCCAAACAACACATATAACAAGTCCTTACCTACTCTACCTACTCCGATCGGTTGACCGAATCAGGAATCGATTGACCGAAAACCCTGAAACCAGCAAAAACAGAATCGAGTTCAGCACTCGGTCGACTCGACTCGAATCGCGCACTCACACCAACGGGTCCCCACTAGGCTAGCCCGCCCACAACACGGTCACACAAGCGAAAACGTCATGCAAGCGAAATTCAAGGACGCTTGTAAATATTCACATATATACTCAGGCATGCAAACAAACACAAATCCAAAAATAAAACAGAAAACGGACCTTACAGCCCACCTTACATCCCCTCCACTCTTCTCATTCAATGTATTCACACCACTCCATTTCCTCACTTCCTCTATATAAACACACACACACACCATTAGGGTGGGGGCGCTCTCGGCTGGCCGATCGAGAGCAAGAGAGAGAAGGAGCTAAGAGAGAGAGATGTCGAGAGTGGGGGAGAGAGAGGGGAGGGGTTAGAGACGCCACACCGCCACCACCACTACCTTCTCTGAGCACGGAGACACTGCTCCACTAACTATACGACCTCCAGAAGCTCGCCTTCGCCAGCGCCGCGTCTTGCACCCGATCGGCCTACCATAACTACATGCCACGAGGTCCCCAGGTAACCCTCTCAAAATTGTCTATTCATTGTCTCCTCACAACCTAGAACCACACTGTGCCTGCCAGTGGTTTCGCCGGCGACGAGCCACGGCAGCCGAAAATAAAAATAAAAATATTAACATAAAGTTGCAACACATTATAACTCCCGACATTGATCCAGACTAGAGATGTCTAGCAAGGATCGAGTTCGGATGTGGATGGGATGGTGAAATAGCCTCGGATAAAGATGGAATTCTGGTCAAAACAGAAACAGAAAAATGGCTCGGCTAGAACTGAGTTCTAGGCTCGATTAGGAATGGTTATAGGGCTCGGATTGTAAGGATTTTTTTAGAGGGGACAACTAAACTTGTTTGCAAAGTGATGGAGGTTTGGATGGTTGAAGAGCTAAAGTTTTATGGCTTGGATTGGGAAAAAATCTTGTTAAAACCAGAAAACAAAAAACATAAATAGATTTGTCAGAATTTGTTTATAGGCTCGGTTTGAGGGACTTCTTGGCTCGGATTTGAGGTGGACTTGATTAGATAGAAAGCTAGGCTAATTGGCTAGACTTAAGGGCTTGCAAATGACTGAAAATAGCTTCTTTTCATTGCCTAATCACAGTCCCTTGAAGGGTTATTTATATAAGAGCTAGACAAGTGTCAAGTATTCTAGAGTATTCTCACTAATTACATCAAAACTAGCTAATTATATATGTCTTAACATATGGCTCATACAGGAATTAGACTAATCCAGAGATTAGGCCATCTAATGACACATGGATTAACCATAATAACACTTGGTCTTCATGGTATGCTTGTTGTCCAGTCACCTAGGCAGTGTGCTTGGGCGCGCTTGGCCTGCGCGTAGAGCATGCACGGCGTAAGCCTGGTCATGGCTTTGGGCAACCAGCTCATGCCTCTTGTGGTGATGATCTCACCACTTCACTCGGTCCAAATGACATGTCATTTTTCTCATCCTAATCAGCCATGACATGGCATTGATGTGGTGAAAGCTTGTGTCATCCACACACCCATGTTAGGATGACATGCTTCTTCATGTGGTCAGCACAAGGTTGCAGATGTCCGGCACAATGTGGCTCAAGGTTGCATCTTGTATTTCTTCACGGATATATGACATTTGGCACGATCAAAGATGTCTTTAGTCATGTTGCACCCGTCGCTTGATTGGAAGACATGAACTCAACTTGGTTTGATATTTCATCGAACATCTCTACCAAACCCTTTATATTGTATGCTATAATAGGTAGCAAGATGCATTATGTAACCAATAAGATCCTCTTGGATCAATACTCCCCCCTTGTACAAGGATGCTATAATAGGTAGCAAGATGCATTAGGTGACCAATCAGATCCTCCTGGATCAATACTTCCCCTTATATGAGCTAATTGCTCCAGCAACGGATTAGATAAAAAGATGAGGGAAAGAGGGTGATGCTGCTTCCCGCATATACCACCTGGCCATGAATGGAGTTTGTCCTTTCTCACCAATACGGAATATTTCATGACCTCCTTGACGAGTTTGAATAACTTCTTTTCTATAATAGCATCTTCGGCTAGAGTCAACTTAGAGCTCTTCACGAGGTGGCAAAACAACATCCTGTTCCTCTTCTTCATCTAGTAGTGAAAGCTCAAACAAATTCAAATTCTCGGCATTAATGACGGAGTACATTTGCATATATGGAGGTAATTCTAGCTGAAAAGCATTATCTCCATATTTCTTCAAAATTTTGAAAGGCACATACCTGATAGTTTTAATTTTGCGGGCTTCTCCCTTGAGTCGCTTTTTGCTGAGATGTAACCATACCAAATCACCTATTTAAGAGTGTAAGGGACCCTATGTTTATCATGTCGAGCCTTATATTTCTGTTGGGATTTTGCATGTTGTATCTCGACTTGTTCATACACCTTACGAATATTCTCCAAAAATCGATGAGCTTTGGCGACCTTGTTTGCTTCTCCAGGAGTGTTTGATTCCATAATAGAAAATTCCATATCCAAGGGTCCTTGTGGTAGATATCCCAAATATACATCGAATGGAGACTTGCCAGTTGATCCATGAGTAGCTTTATTGAAGGGATTTGAATATACGACAGGCTCTCATCCCAAATAGCTGGGTGCTTTGCATTATAACCCCATTGGAGACGGACAACAGTACGATTCACGACTTTAGCTTGTCCATCGGTTTGAGGATGAAATGTGGTATTCCTCCGCAGTTTAGTGTCCATCATATTCCATAGAGCTCTCCAGAAGTGACTAAGGAATCGACTATCTCAATCAGAAATAATGGAGATAGAAAGATCGAAATTCTTCTAAAATATGAGTGAAGAAGAGTTGTGCTGCATCCTGTCCCGTCACGGTCTTCTTGCAAGGACATATCAAGCAAATTATTTTCCTAAATCGATCCACCGCAACAAAGATATGTCGTTACATTTCTTAATGCGAGGTAAACCTCCAAGAAAAACCATAGAAATGCTCTCTCAAGGTCAACTTGGCACTGGTAGTGGAGTATATAATCCTTGATTTCGATCTGAGGGTTTAGAAGTGTTGCATAGAACACACCCTCCAATATAACATCCCACATCATCTTTCATCGTGGGCTAGTAAACCTACATTTTCAAGTTTTAAATAGACTTTTCGACTACAAAGTGTCCAGCGGCTTGAGATGTATGTGCCTCTCGGATCCAAAGAAGTCGATCTGCTACCTCTGATATATAAAGTTGATTCCCTTTATATAATAACCCTTTTTCCATTCTGTAAAGACTGGGCTTTCTTGAGAAGATTTCATATTTTCGCACCTTCTGATAGTATGAATCTTCCTTGTAGAGATCTTTGTATACCTCATGCGCCAAAGGTTGAATCGTCATTAGGATTGTCCCCACAAGTTTTGGTCGCGGAGGACGAGACAACATATCTGCTAGCTTGTTCTGGGTGCTCTTCTTGTATTGGATGACTATGTTAAACTGTTGAAGATAAGACATCTACTTCATATGTCGAGCTTGCTGGAGCTTCGACTGAGTTTGCAGAAACTTCAAGGGTTGGTGATCCGTATGTAGAATCATCTCCTTTCGAAGAATATAATGCCACCAGTGCTTTAAAGCTTGGTGGAGAGCATATAGCTCCTTGTCATAAATTGGATAATTTTGTTGAGCTCCCTGGAACATTTCAAATGTCAAGTTTTAGTGAGATGATGAAGTGGGGCTGCTATATAAAAAAAAATTCAGATAAATTTTCAAACATATTGGCAAGCCCCCACAAAGCTCTGACCTCCATCACATTTATGGGCTGCTTTCAGTCCAAAATGACTTGCACCTTTTGTGGGTCAATTTTTAGCTCGTCTTGGCGCACAACAAAGCCTAAGAAAACCAAGGAAGTCTTCCCCACCTCACATTTCTTGAGGTTAAGTTTGTGGCCGTTAGCATCTAAAACTTCAAACACCTTACCAAAATGTTCTAAATGCTCAGATCATGTCCAGCTATAAATCAACTATAACAAAATTATCAAAAAAGGGCCTCAATACCTCATTCATTAATCTCATGAAGGTTGCAGGAGCGTTGCATAGGCCAAATGGCATGACTAACCATTTATATAGGCCTTACTTTGTTTTAATTGTCGTCTTCCACGTATCTTTGGCATGTATCCAAACTTGATGGTATCCCGACTTCATATCCAATTTGGTGAAGTAGACTGCAGTTTGGAGTTGAGTTATCATATCTTCAATGTGAGGAAAAGGGTAGCGGTTCTTTACCATGATGCGGTTGAGGGCTCTATAGTCCATGCACATCTGCCATCTTCCATCTTTCTTGGGAACCATTACAATCGGCAATCCACAAGGGAAAGAGCTAGGTTGGATGACTCCTTGTTCCAGCAGCTCCGCCACTTGCTTTTGAATTTCTTCACTTTCCAAAGGTGAATAACGATAAAGGCTTAGGTTAGGAAGAGGCTGACCGTCTATTAATCGAATGTTATGCTCAATGGCTCGGTATGGAGGCAGACCCCGAGGTTCTTCAAATATCCAAGCATATTGTCTCAACACTCTACAGGCTTCAATATTTTGCTTGATTGATCCAGGAAGAACGCTGGCTAAACGATCCCATACTCATAGCCGAAAATATTTTTCCTTGAATGTTTGGATGGGTAGAAGAAAGGCGTTCTCCAAGAATGGTGTTGCTTGGCTTGGTGCTCGGTGAGAGCATGACTATGTTGAGCTTGGCGTGAGCTATGTTATTGTGTCTCGATCATGAGCTGGACAGAAAACTTTGTGCTCGGCATGAGCAAAAGCATAGTGCTCGGCATGAGCAGAAACTTAGATGAGTGAAGTAGACGAGGCTAAACTATGATTGGCTTAGCTCAATATTTGCCTTCTCTAGCTTTCTTGAGCCCAAAACAGCGAGCATGTGCTAGTATGGTCGGCCAAGGAGCTAAAGGAGTGGCTTTGTTTTTGGAGGATGGTGGAAGAGGTAATTATCTGCGGAATATAAGCTTTTATTCCTTCTTCCACGCTCTTCTACATCTCTTACAATGATAAAAAGAGCCTTTAAAAAGACAGCGTCCAGCGACGCAACCCACGAAGAGGAAGCCAAACAGACAGCGTCCAGCGAGATTCAGGCCAACGAGATAAGCATGCCTCGGGGCACTCGAATCAAGTCGAACGTGGCAACGAGGCAAGCTCGGGGAGTTCGGCCAACGAAGACACGAACAACGAGAAGCTGGAAGATGCCCTGCACTAGTGATGTAACTGCCACCTTCACCCCTCTTACCCGATGCTTCAATAGCTCGTTCACAGAAGTCGATCTGTTCCAGGGAGAACACTCCCGGCTAAACGATCCCATACTCACAGTCGAGAACATTTTTGCTCGGATGTTTGGATGGGTAGAAGAAAGGTGTGCTCCAAGCATGGCATTGCTCAGCCTGGTGCTCGGCGAAAGCATGACTACGTTGAGCTTGACATGTGCTATCTTATTGGAACTCGATCATGAGCTGGACAGAAAACTTTGTGCTTAGAATGAAGCAAAAAAACATAGTACTCGGTATGAGCATAAAACTTAGAGGAGAGAAGTGGGCGCTCATATGGATGATGAGCTCTAATTTGATGGTGAACCTTTGGGACTGAACCTAAGTTATGATTGGTTTTGGCTTGGTATTTGCCTTCTCTTCTAGCTTTCTTGAGCCCAAAACAGCGAGCATGGATTGCTCTTGCTATGTATGGTCTGCCAAGGAGCTAGAGGAGTGACTCGGTTTTGAGAGGGTGGTGGAAGAGGTAATTATATGGAAAAATATAAGATTTTATTCCTTCTTCTACAGCTCTTCTAGAGCTCTTACAATGATAAGAAGAGCCTTTAAAAAGGCTTTACAAAACACAAGAGAAAAACACATAATCCTAGTGACT
Source organism: Xerophyta viscosa (assembly GCA_002076135.1). Classification (NCBI taxonomy): domain Eukaryota; kingdom Viridiplantae; phylum Streptophyta; class Magnoliopsida; order Pandanales; family Velloziaceae; genus Xerophyta; species Xerophyta viscosa. The sequence goes on along the minus strand of MJHO01000220.1, from coordinate 32,169 downwards.
AAGCTAGTAACTAAGCAACAAGAGATAAGCTTTGCCACATGGCTTGACACATGTCCAAATACTATTCTAAATTTCCTAATGCTGCCACTAATCCTTCTTCTAGAGGGATTCTTATTCTAGAGAAAGTCAAGGTGGCAAATGACCAAGTCATTGGACACTTTAACATGTCTACATGTTGATTGCACCAAACTAGAGATACTGGACTGTTTTGATGTTCTTGCTCTGTGCACTTAAGAGATCTTGGGTGCACGCTCCTGTTTGGACTTGATTATAGCCCTTAACTAAGGTCCCGGTTACAACTTGAATTAACCATAGGACCAGCTTGGGCAAGTTGGACCTTGGTCGGACTGTTTGTTGCCTTGGTGCATGTGAACTTTGTCCTTGGCGGACTATTTTTTTTGTTGCTAGCCTTTGTGGCTCGGCTCGGGACTGAATTTGTCCTTAGATGGACTGAGTTTGCTGGCCTTGACGGCCTTGTGTTGGCCTTGATGTAGCCGAACTTGCTTGGGCGCCGAGCGCAACGAGAGTGTCTTGGGCGGCTAAAATAGTTTCTGCTCTTCTTTGAAATTTTCTAGTTTAGCCCTTGGATGGGCTATTATTGCAGGAGCTTTACGCACATTAAGTACGAGGCTTTTTGTTGCTAGCCTTGGCGTCGGCCAGAAGCTTCTACGGGCACGGCTTGAGTAAAGGCCCTTGGATGGGGCTTTTGTTATGCTCTTGAATATGCTGAAATTGCGCTGCGGTGGCGCTGCTGAAAATGACCCGATCATGGGTACGAAATGCCTCGGGTGGGCGAGGACTTGACTTGCATTACTATGGTGCAAAATTTGCACTGCGATGACCCGACGAGGTTTCTCTAAACCCTTAGTTGGGCTGAACTTGGAATGTCTCGGGTGGCCGAGGACTTTTTACGTGCGTGTTGTGCGGGAATGAAACTAGCACCATGAAGATGAACTTGACATGAGATCCTTCTGGATCAAACCTTCCCCATTTACTTCGATTGCTCCTGCAAGCGACGAGTTTGGACCACAAGGTTGGCCTTGTGACGATCACTACGCCATTGTGTCGCAAGGGCCGAGCGCAGGATGTTGTGCGGCAATAATGTCTTCTTCTCCTCCTCCGAAATATGCCTTCTTCTCCCATGACTTCACTTCAAAACTTTTTGAAAATTCGTATAAACGAAGTTCAAAGGGGATTCTCTAGCTCGGCTTGCATAGGCAGAAAACTCTTTTGCTAATCCAAGGGGCCAAGGATCTTGGTTGCTCTAATACCAAATGATCCAGGAAGAACACTCTCATACTCGTAGCCGAGAACACATTTTCTTAGATGTTTTGATGGGCAGAAGAAAGGCGTGCTCCAAGCATGGCGTTGCTTGGCTTAGTGCTCGGTGAGAGCATGACTAGTTTGAGCTTGGCAAGAGCTATATTATTAGAGCTCGATCATGAGCTGGACAGAAAACTTTGTGCTTGGCATGAAGCAAAAAAATATAGTGCTCGGCATGAGCAGAAACTTAGAGGAGAGAAGTTGGTGCTCATATGGATGATGAGCTTTAATTTAGCTTGCATGGTGAACCTTTGGGACCGAGGCTAAGCTATGATTGGCTTGGCTTGGTATTTGCCTCCTCTAGCTTTCTTGAGCCCAAAACAGCGAGCATGGATTGCTCTTGCTAGTATGGTCGGCCAAGGAGCTAGAGGAGTTGCTCGGTTTTGAAAGAATGGTGGAAGAGGTAATTATCTGCGGAAAGATAAGCTTTTATTCCTTCATCTCACAGCTTTTCTCTAACTCTTACAATGATAAAAAGAGCATTTAAAAAGACATTACAAAAACACAAGAGAAAGACACATAATTCTAGTGACTAAGCTAGTAACTAAGCAACTAAGAGATAAGCTTTGCCATATGGCTTGACATATGTCTAAACACTATTCTAAAGCTTCTAATGCTACCACTAATCTTTCTTCTAGAGGGATTCTTATTCTAGAGAAAGTCAAGGTGGCAAATGACCAAGCCATTGGACACTTTAACATGTCTACATGTTGATTGCACCAAACTAGAAGATACTGGACTGTTTTGATGTTCTTGGCTCTGTTGCACTTAAGAGATCCTTGGGTGCACGCCTCCCTTGTTTGGACTTGATTATAGACCCTTAACTAAGTCGGTTACAACTTGAATTAACCATAGGACCAGCTTGGGCAAGTTGGCCCTTGGTCGGACTGTTTGTTGCCTTGATGTAGGTCAACTTTGTCATTGTCGGACTATTTTTTTGTTGCTGGCCTTTGTGGCTCGGCCAGGGGCTGAATTTATCATTAGACGGACTGAGTTTGCTGGCCTTGACGCCTTGTGTTGGCCTTGATGTAGCCGAACTTGCTTGGGCGCCGAGCGCGGACGAGAGTGTCTTGGGGGACTGAAATAGTTTCTACTCTTTTTTGAAATTTTCTGATTTAGCCCTTAGATGGGTTGTTATTGCAAGAGCTTTACGCACGTCAAGTGCGAGGCTTTTTGTTGCTGGCCTAGGGGTCGGTCAAAAGCTTCTACGGGCGCGGCTTGAACAAAGGCCCTTGGATTGTGCTGGTTTTTTTATGCTCTTGAACGAGCTGAAATTGCGCTACAATGGCGCTGCTGAAAATGACCGATCATGGTTACAAAATGCCTCGGGTGGGCAAGGACTTGCTTGCGCTACTATAGCGCGAAATTTGCGCTACGATGACGCGAACTAAGCTTGACCCGACGAATATTCTAGAAGCTTTTGGTTGGCTGACCTTGGAATGCCTCGGGTGGCTAAGGACTTTTGACGTGCGCGTTATGCACTAATAAAGCTAGCACCACAGAGATGAACTTGATATGAGATCCTCCCTGATCATCGGTGTTTCAGTCTTCGAAGAGCACCCTTGCATGTGGATTCTGTTCCTCATTCTTTCTAAGCAAAAGTGTCATGTACCGAATTCTTAGGTTCACCAACTTCATGATTTATCTAGTCGTGTCATCTATTCCACTGGTTTGTTCGCATTGATGTAGAACTTCTACCCATCTTTGGTTAAATAGTATTTCTGTTGACGACGGTAGAAGACGCCATCTCGATCCCAAACAAAGGGACTCCCAAATATCACCTGACAAACGTCAAGTGGAACAACTTCACAAGTAATTTCATCAATATACTTACTTGTGATTGCGAACTTGAAAGTGCATTGGTCTTGGATCTTCGACTCGATATTATCTTTAATCCATCCAATGGAGTAAGGTATGGATGAGGTCTCGTCTCCAATCAGAATTTTCGCACTCATCCTTCAGAGATCAGATTCTTCTGACTTCCTGGGTCGATGATAGCTTCTACCACGTTCTGCTTGACTTGTATTCGTAGATGGAAGAGTGCTTCTCGTTCTTCTTCAGCAGATTGCTCCTTTGGTTTGACTATCTTCTTCTGAAGTTGGCTTGAAGTTGGTTGCTCCGGTTTCTCCTGGATTTGCAAGCTTCGGATCGTAAGAGAGACTGCAGGATCAGGCTTGAGCACATCTTTGACTTCCATGCCTTGCAGTATTTCTTGTTCTTCTTTAGTGGTGAGAAGCATCTTGCCCTTGCCTTGATTGTTCTTCGGCTTTGGATTCTTTGGACGGAGTTTGGGGTGTAGCTTCCAACATTTGGCGTTGGAATGACCTTCCCGATTGCAATGGTGCACTTCTCCTTCGACTCACCCTTGTTGGTTTCCTTTGCTCCTTGCTCCTTTTTCGTTGGCCTTCCTCCTTGAGGCTTCTTAGAAGGATGTCGTTGTGAATCCTTCTTCTTACTATACTTTTTAGGATGTAACGTCATTTCTAGAATAGTGCCTTTTTTAAGTTATACATATTGTGCTACTCTCGTATATCATCCTGCAGCCCACTCAAGTATTTTCTAAAAATGTCCAGATCATCTAGAGGTATAACCAGTACAAGAGCTCACTTCATGAATTCGGTAGTATACTCTTGTACTGTGTAATCCCCTATTTACCGAAAATATTGCCATTTTCTCCACCTCTCATCATAAAATCCAATGGTTGTTTCCGAATGAGAATCTTAAATGCTTCCTATGTCAAATTTCTTATGTTGTGTGAGCGCAAATACGCGTTCCCCCATATTATGACATGGAAAGTTAATTTGACTCTTAAAACGAAATCCGTTGGATATCATTAGAATATAAAGCGAGAAATAAGTTTCCTATTGTTCAATCCAAGCATCCAACTTATCTCCATCTAACTCTCCGCCATCAGTAGGTAGATCGACTTTCGCCTCAACTTTGAGTGAACCCATAAGTTTTGCCCCATGATCATGCATCGACTCATCTTCCACCATGGGTTCTTTTCCCACCCTATAGGGATGTGAAGAGGATTCACCCAAAATTGGCGAGGTTAAGGGAGCCATACCTTGACTTCTTTGTGATGTTAGCGTCGGTGGATTAGGCTCCTCTCGGCGTGGGTTGGCTCCCATCACGCCAGTGGTGACTTGCTGCAACATAGCCGTGAGCTCGGCGATTTGTCGCTCCATGTCGCTCGTCCAGTCTTCAAACAAAGCACTTGCGTCACTCGTTTTGATGCTTGGGGTAGCTTCAACTCCGGTTGGTGCATGAACCTTTGGGGTAGCTTCAACTCCGGTTGGTGCATGAACCTCCTTTCTGTCGTGCAAGGTCACCATTTTGCCAATCTTGACCATACAACTCCACGAATTCCGCCTAAGCTTTGATACCACTTCATCTAGACTCGAGATGGTCTAGCTAGGATCGAGTTTGGATGTGGATTGGATGGTGAAATAGCCTCGGACCAAGATGGAATTTTAGGTCAAAACAGAAACAGAAAATGGCACGGCTGGAACCAAGTTTTAGGCTCGATTAGGAATGGTTATAGGGCTCGGATTGTAGTGATTTTTGTAGAGGGGTTGGCTAAACTTATTAGCTAAGTGATGGAGTCTTGGATGGTGGAAGAGCTAAAGTTTTTTTTTTGGCTTGGATTAGAGGAAAATCTGGTTAAAACGAGAACATAGAATACATGAACAGATTTGTCATAATCTGTTTCTAGGCTCGGTTTGAGGGACTTCTTGGCTCAGATTTGAGGTGGACTTGATAGGTGGAAAGCTAATCTAATTAGCTAGACTTAAGAGCTTGCAAATGACTGAAAATAACTTCTTTTCACTGCCTAATCACAGTCTCTTGAAGGGTTATTTATACAAGAGTTAGATAAGACTCAAGTTTATTCTAGAGTATTCTCATTAATTATATCAAAAGTAGCAAATGACATATGTCCTAACATGTGGGTCATGTAAGGATTAGACTAATTCAGAGATTAGGCTATCTAATGACACATGGATTAACCATAATAACACTTGGCTCTTCATAGTATGCTTCCTATCTAATCACCCAGGCAGTGTGCCTGGGCACGCTTGGCTTGCGCCTAGAGCGCGCCCGGCGCAAACCTAGTCATGGATTTGGGCAAACAGCGCATGCCTCTTGTGGCACGAGCTTGCAGTCTGCTGGTGATGACGACGACCGGCTTGGCCGGTCGTTACCGACAGGCTGGTCACGCGCATGGTTAATTCCTGTGCGTGGACTTGAGCAACCCCTCTGGTCTAGGCTAGGCGCGATGCACTTGGGCGCGAGCCAGATGGCTCGCGAACCGGACCAAGCGATCCAGTCCAGCTCAATAAGGGCCTAAATCCGTTTTAATTGAGTTTTTAATCAAATTTAACCTTGATTTAATCCAAATTATCATAATCAAGTTAATTATATATTTAAAATTATTATATGTATTATAATACGTCATAATTCATGAATTGAATGTTAACAAAGTGAATTCAGGATCATATAAGATTAGAGTGAGACGGCTACCCAAATTCTACACCTCGATTAGATATTTTACATCTAATAACACTCACAGTTTTGCATAGTAATTAAACATGATTAATTTGATTGTTTATTTAAATAAAAAAAGAATGAGGCGGCTAGCCGATTTCTAATCATATATTACTTTATTTCGCGGTGATGAAGATGAGACAGAAATGCACTGAGCCCCTACAAATAAAAAAAATAAAAACATCTTTTTCTTTAGGTTAGGACGAGGTGACTACCCGATTACACCTCGTGTTCTTATTGTATTTATTATTACCTCGTGCATAATATTCAGCATAATATTAGTCAATTTGATTTCTAAAAGTTTGTATATCACTTAATTTTTCAAATTAGTCAATTGTTACGAGTTTTCGACTTTAAATAAAGTTAAAACTTAAACCCATTTAATTAAAGAGTACCTTATGGTCTCGTAGGGGTGTTGTGGGGAGGTGTTCCATTTTTTCCGCACAGATAACCGACGAACGAGCTTAAGAATCTCAAACGTGTCTTATTCATTTTTCTAGATTTTTACAAAAAATATTCGTATGTGCTCCTAAGTGTTCGTAGCCCGTAGGTATTCTCGTACACCAACCCACCGTTTTACGCTCAGGAAGATGGTGCACGGTGGATACCTTCACCAAAGTTCATCTAGATTGGGCTTCGATTCAGCCTTAACTTTATCCTACGACATCGCAAGCGGGCTAAGAATCTTAATTTGGTAGACACCACCCATCTTGCTCGCGCGCACATCTTGTCCTGGCGGCGGCGAGCGGCGCAATGTACGCGGCGGCGCAGGCGAACGCTGACGTCGAGCGCACGGCGTTCCGAAGAGCCGAGAAAGCTTACAAGCTTTATAAATCACAATCCAGGTTCACACCTCTCTCTCTCTCTCTCTCTCTCTCTCTCTCTCTCTCTCTATTTTTGTTACTTGTTTGCTTCATTCCAGATACACCAACTTATCGTCGTTTTTAATTTATAACAGGCAAAAGGGGGAGGAGAAAGAGACAGATGTCTCCGACGTCGTTGACTTTCGCAAGATTCTCGAGAAATTCGAGCTGACCGGTGAAACGCCGCCGGAAATCTACAGATTCCACTGTAACCGATTCAATCGCCCCGTTTACTGCTTCCGAGATCGTCCTGGTTAGAATTGACCTCAAATTCTCTGCCCCGTTGTCAATTGCACCAGTGAACGTATTTAATCTATTTTAGTATAAATCTTTTTAGTCATTAATCGAGAATGACACACGTATCACGGATGAGATATGGAATGGGGTAGAGGTTTGGATTTGTTAGAAATGTATTGAAATTTTAGCAAGGTGAGATATTTTACTTGTTTTTAAGATAGTTCATGCGCGAGTATTCCTCATGCATTCTCTTTTAACTGAAGTTCCTGCTTTAAACGCTGATATGGAACTTCAATATAGTAGAAGTATACTTGCACTTGAGAAATCATCCCAAAATTATACTCTCTGCTTTGAAACTATACTGTTGTCAGATTTCCCAAAATTATACTTGCTCTGCGTTGGAACGATAATGTTGTCCATTTAAAGTATACTTCATGTAGGCTGAGTTATACTTGCACGTCCATACAGTTATGTCTCCATATAATAGAAGTGTTATACTTTCTCTGCTTTAAAAACATACTGTTTTCTATCAAAACCTTACCTCCTGTAGACGCAATTATGTTTTTGCATTTGAAAGTATGTTTGCGATAAAAGGGCCTAAGACCAATAAATCATAATAGCAACCCTACAGTAAGTTCAAACATTGGAGGGGTCGCAGAGATAAATTGAACATTTGAGGCACTGCAGATTGCTTGTCCGAATTTTATATACGTATTCTGATCAAATCGAAAAAACTATAAGATTTTCTCCTTATGTAACTTCAGTTACTATATGTTATTAATGAATTAAGTATTATTTGAACAGTTAAATATGGTCTGAAGAAACTAGATTCTATAACTCCATCATTATACTCTGTAATTGAATATACATCGTACTAACATATTTGAAATTGTGCTTTAATATGTTATTAATGAATTAAGTATTATTTGAACATTAAATATGTCTGAGAAACTTAGATTCTATACTCCATCATTATACTCTGTAATTGAATATACATCGTACTAACATAGTTGAAATTGTGCTTTAATATAAGATATTTTAATTGAAATTGTGCTTTAATATAAGATATTTTACTTGTTTTATGAAACATTATTCCTTTAATCTTGCTGTGCATGGAATTTTATCTTTAATTGTTTTCACTGTGAACAAATCCAAAACCTATGAGGCTTGTCTTAGATAACTTCGTTCACGTTATGAAATCTTGAATTAAGTACTATTTAACGCTGTAATTGTGTATTGAGATATAGATTGTATACACACATAAATATGTTCTTCCTTCGGTGTACAATGTATTCATACAGTAATAAGAAAAATTTTAGCATATGAACTACCACAAACAAAGATTTTAAATTTTAAAATTAGTGCGTCTCATACAGGATTTTATTTCATACCCAATGCATTGACAATTGAGGAGCAGTGTTATTGGATTAGAGAGAGCCTGACAAACTTTCCTCAACCTCCAAACAGGACAAATCATACCGCAATATATGGACCTATTTATGACTTATTTGAAGCTATGCAAAAGCAGAAAATTTTGATGGAAGCAGAACATTTGATTACGAACTCAGAGCATCCCATTACAAGTCACATGCAATCTACCAAGTACATATTCGCTGAAACAAATATCCGTCCATGTAAAGGGGAATCACATAAAGCAGTTGCCGCATCAGTTCTTTTAAGGAAACTGCGTTGGAGCACCCTTGGGATACAATTTGATTGGTCTAAGGTAACAACTCTACTCTACACCTTCTATGTCTTGGTTGACTATGGGAGGAACTGTCGAATTATCTGCATGTCAACTTTGAAGGAAAGTTGCACCTTTAGGGTGGACTTTGCATACCAACATATTTGACTTTGCTAGAATGGAGGTATACAGGTAAATGTCAAATTGTAACAGTAAAATCTCATACACAGATCACTTGTTGTTCATAAATTATGTATAGTAACTATGCAGGTGCAACATGCCTTTGCATGTTCAACCCTAGTGCCTTTCATTACTAAGTCACACTTCCAGTTGTCGTTTCTTAACTTAACTCTTTCATAAATTCCTTCATTTTATCATCCATGCTATATGATTTATGTATACAATTTCTCTTTAGTTTGTCATTTTACCAGCAAGACTAAGATGCCTACCAAGTTAGCAACATCTTTCTCTTGTTTATTTACAACATTGAACCTTGGCATGCTGGATTTCGTATTAACCAATGTTGAACTGATATTTATCATGATCTGACGAGTGCAGACTGTTTGACGCAGAGAAGATAATTTTGAACTAACATATGGTTTTTACACAAGTCTCTAATCTAGTGATAGTGATTGCCACCAGAGTATAACATCAACAAATTATTTGTTATCTTGTAGCTTATATCCATACTAAGATGGTCTTTATTATAAACATCTCATGCGTCAGACTCATATAGCTTAAGCATTAAGTAGATGGTAATTTGAGAACAGCATGCACCTTGTACCAATTGGATTTTGAATTCATGCGTATTTATGATATTTTGTTTCCATCCTTTTTATTTATTCTTGAAGACTCTGCATCGATATTCTTTTCTTGTCAATGTGACATGATACGACATGGTTAAAGTCTTATGTGCTTAAGAATATGTGACTTTCTTTGGTCATCTTATTTCAACTTGATCAAAATCTGTATTTTTCTTGATGAATGTATGTTGGTGTAGCGGAACTATGATCCCTCGCTCCCTCATAACAAGATACCAGATCCTCTTAGACTGCTTGCCAAGAAAATGGCCATCCCTGCCGTTCCCTTAGGGGAAGAATTTCATCCTGAAGCAGCAATTGTAAATTATTATGGTGCAAGTAAGCCATTCTAATAGCTGATGCCTGTTAGCTTACTTTGATCATTAATGTTTTTTAATAAGTACAACAAAATTTTGCTAGTCGCAGTTTGGTGTGTATATAGATGTTATCAGCTATTTCTTATTTGCTTCATCAGGTGATATGCTTGGGGGTCATGTTGATGACATGGAAGTAGATTGGAGCAAACCGATAGTCAGCATTAGGTACTACTATTATCTTTGAGGATTCTATCGAGCTGCTGGCTGAACTGCTTTTTCTTTTTGTTGTAGCCTTGGATGCAAAGCTATTTTCCTTCTTGGTGGTAAGTCCAGAGAGGATTCTCCGCTTGCTATGTTTCTACGAAGTGGTGACATTGTGCTTATGGCTGAGGAAGCACGGAAATGTTTCCATGGTGAGTTTCTTATATACTTTTTTATGATTTCCTTTAAGCATGATGAGTTTCCCTATGGTAATTCTTGACAAGATAATAGTGGCACTAAGTTGCATAAGAAATCAGCACATTACTATGTCTTTACTGAATAATGTTGTCTATGCTCTCTTGGTGTATCACGTTTAACTTGTTCCAGCTAATTCCAACATGAAAATTTGCATATGGTTGAACCTCAAAAGTTGTTCAATGCTAAAACATTATTTGGTAATGCTCATGCTTCGTGTTTTTCTTAGTCTTATTATATATACCTTGAGCATAAATCTAGTCTTGCTCAATCTCTAATTTGTATACGATTCTTTATACCTTGAGCATAAATCTAATCTTGCTCAATCTCTAATTTGTATACGATTCTTTGTACGCGCTATACATAATGCCTTCTCTTTTAGAAACATTATGAAACCGATGTGAAACTGTGACATTTTATGTAAATGTTCCTCATTTCTTAGTCCAATATTTACCTTAAGCATAGATGTAAACTTGTTTCCTAGTGATAGACTAACATAGTAGCAACTTTAGGCATTCATGTGTGAGAGATTGTTTTACTGTCCCTTTTGAAGTTGCATCATTTGGCTGAGGTTTCTTATTGGAATTTGCAGGAATACCACGTATATTCACGGACAAAAAGTCCTCAGATATTGAAGCTCTTATTTCACAGTTTTCAAGTAAAGAGGATTGCTCTTACATGGAGTATATTAAGACTTCCAGGATAAACATTAATATCAGACAGGTCAATTAGAAAGTATCTATATTTATTCTCTTCTGACCCCATTTTAAAGCACATTAATCTGCAGTTGTGTAGTTTATTTTTTCCATCAACCTTGTGAGTGCTTTTCTAAGGTGGAAATAGAACTTAGAATGGAATATTGACCCAAAAAGTTACTTCGAATGATTAGTCTCATATCATGGCCTGAACCTCTGCCTGCATGCTTGGCAAGTGAACTCCATGCATGCAGGGCCATTTTTTCTTCCATCTCTTTCGTCCTGTCCATGCATGCAGGGCCAATGATTAGTCGCAGACCATCCTTGCTCGTGCAGACTTTCTCAGCCAACGCGTGCTCTCTCCTTGTCAGCTCTCACTCTCACCGCTTATGCCTTCTCTACGGCACAAGCCTGATCTGCTCATCTACTTGTTGCTTCAAAGCTTTCACATTCTCCATGCAGCTCCTGTTTTCATCAGAAGGGGCTGTTTGCAGTGGTCTTGTTCTAATAGAAAGACTTAGGTCCAGCAGTGGGTGGTTAGAGAGGGGCCTCTTGTCATCTTTTGGTACTCGACTCTCCAACACTCTCCAACTCTGTGTGAGATGAATTCTTTTGGGTGGAGGTAGCAATAGTTGGAATTCTTCTTTATTAGCTTCCTTGGAGGAAGACAATGAAGGTCGTGATCGTCTTCAACTTTGTATCCTGGTCTTTTTATAGATTCTATGAGTTATAGTTTACTAAATTGCACATGCCAGTAGAAGTTAAAACATTTCTGACACTTGAAATGAAATAACCAAGATGTCCATATGTGATACTCCGTAGAAACGAGGACGCTTCCCAAAAAGCACAGAGATCCCAGTCCATTAAGATGAATTGGATTCTTAAGGAACTCCGTTATATAATATAAATGGCTGGGTATTCGTTCCACAGACATCCAAGCTTGCAGGGGTACACTTCTGATGATCGAGTGCTAGAGTACGACCATTGCCTGGATGGCATTCTCGTTACACGGACAGGGTAACTCTTAAGCAGCTCATCGCTGTGAATGCCACCTAAAATAATCAAGAGATTTTTCCTTAATACCCTAGAATAGAGGACACATGGCAAGCAACCAAGGATTAGTGGGAGGTTAAATACTAATCTACATCAATGTCACTCCTATAAATAGTTCAATTGTACATCCCTCAAAAGGATTAGGATCTTATTACCTCCATTAGAGCCACTACTATAAACAAGAACGTCTATAGTGATATTCAGAGAGATTCAATCCCACTCCATGGTTTTTTCCCCAGTTTATGGGATTTTTCACGTAAATCCGGTGTTCGTATTCCATTGTTCAATATTCTGCTATCCATCCGATGTCCTCACACATCGTAGTTGAAACCTGACTACTCCCGATACGATCAAGGGACACCCTCTCGTTACAACGTAAACATCATTTCTCCTAGCAAAGCCCGTTGCACGTCAGTCTCCCAACATGGTGTGGAGAAAACTGCCAACATTAATTGGCGCCGTCCATGGGAATCTTGTGACATAACGCTCCGTGCTCCTTCAACGACGTGTGGTCGTCACCATGGTCATGATGAGAAGTCAACCTGCGCGAACTCAGGCATCGTGATCTTGCACCACAATGGAAGCACCTACACCCTCTCAACTACCGTCCCCGGCAACTCTCACGCCCGATAATGTCGGGACATTGCGGATCCCTGAGCCTTCTCATGACTCCCACATCGTGGAATACAACGGCCGAACTTCAGCTATTAACCCATCCGATAGTACGTGTCATGCAAGAGACACTACATATTGCACTCCAGGAGCAACAGAGCGCGGAGTGCCCCAACGAGCTCCCACTCACGTTTCCGCCAAAGAACCATCACAGTAAGGGAGTAGTGAAAGGTCACCCTTGAGACAATCCGTCTTTAATAGATTTGGAACTGCCAATCCAGGGCCGGAAAAACGAACCGATTTACACCATGTGCACTAGTAATGTCACATCAACGACTAGCACGACCGATCGAGACGATGTGAAACATCCCTCTCTCTCCTGAATCCGGACCGAGAGAAAAACAAATTCTCGAGTCTCTGGCTGAGTCGTGAGAGACGACGAGGCAAGCTCGGGTCGGTCCCGCCAACGAAAACAACACACTCCTTCAGACCAAAGGTTCAAGGGCGCGGGCGCTACGACCCCCCCCCCCCCCCCCCCCCCCCCCCCCTTCTCCGGCGATAAAACGATGTATTAATAGCTCATTCACCGGAGTTGATTGCTTCTCCTTGTCCTCTGAGGAAATAGTGGCCTCACCATACCCCGTAGGATGCACTGCACCAAAGTTTAAATCGTTATGACGGAACGACGTATCCCACTTATTATATTAGACATTTCGTAGACGCTATGAAGGCATATCTGTGCGAAGAAATGCTCGATTGCAATGTCATACCAACGCTCTTTGAAGGCCATGCTTTAGCATGGTTTAATTAGCTACCTCCAGAATGCATTCAAAATTGGGACCAGTTCGTAGATATGGTCGTTTCGAGATTCTTCACCAACACTCACTAGCAGAATAGCCTAGAATTATGAACATCAAACAAGAGCTCAACGAAACACTAATGAGCTACTATAACCGCTTCACCACCGAGCAAGTTAATCTCGGAATCACCAGCAACAATCTCATCGTTACCGCCCTCAAAATTGGCATCTCAGAACCTCAATTAACTTACGAGTTTCATCGTAACAACCCTCTTACAGCAAAGCGGCTGTCAAAAGACTTCGTGACTCTGCGGAAGAGGTCTTGTTTAGTAGAGGAACCATAAAGGGAAAGCATGTCGTTACCAAGCCTTCCTTGAATTCGACTGCTTTAGGGCAGGCTCCTTCATTGGGGGGGAGGAAAGGGCCACAATGGTCAAATAACGAGGAACCCTATAGGAAGCGGAAGAACACCCATGACAACCGAGTCCCTTAAGTCATCCAAAAACTGGTATACACCAAATTCGTAGAGTACACTCCGTTGGCGATGCTGCGAAGCAGTATTGTTAAAGACAAAAGGCGCTCTAAGGCGCCAAGGATGCAAAACGCCCGAGGCGCCAAGGCACTCGCGAGGCGCTCGCCTAGGCAACATGGGGCGCTAATGCAAGTTTATCATGAATATAGAACTATGAAAAGAAAAAAGGTAAAAATACCTTTTTTAGTCCCGGAACTTTAAATAAATGTGCCTCTATAACCCTGAACTTTTCAAACTATACTCGCGCTTAACCCTGAACTACGAAAAAACGCCTAATAACCTTTTTGCCGTCATGGTTTTCCGTCCACACCGTTATTCGTTGACGTGACAAAATTTTTAAAATTATTTTTTTAATCAATTTTAATTTTTTAACTTTGTGATGGACAAATATGTCTTTATATATATTTATTTTTAATTTTTTAAACTTTGTGGAGGGAAAAATATGCCTTTATATTATATTAAAATTAATAAAAAATAATAAATTTAAGTCTGCCACGGTCAGCGAATTAACGGCGGCGGACGGGAAAAAACTTGACGCAAGGTTATCGTGGGCGTTTTTTTCGTAGTCCAGGGTTATCGCGAGTACAGTTTAAAGTTTCAAGGTTATAGAGGCACATTTGTTTAAAGTTTCAGGGGCTAAAAAAAAGGTATTATGCAAGAAAAAAGTAATGAAACAAAAATGTAACCAAAAACCATTCTTTTAAATTTTTCTTTTTTTCAAAAACGACTTTTCCCAAAATAGCAAGCTGCATATCAAATAGTTTCATAACACAAATAAAAAATAACATTTAACTTACATACTAAAACAAATTATAAACTTTCAAAAAAAAAAAAAAAAAAAAAAAAAAAAAAAAAACAATGCAAGGAGAGGGTGAGCAAACTCTAAATTGATAATTCAAACATTTATAAACATTTTTTTCCTTTGTTTTTACTTTTTTACCCTTCAGTTAAGTTTTTCAACATTTAAAGAAAACGATAAAAATGACAAATTATTCTCATCCCAACTTTTTTCATGCGTATGAACCAAGGCGCTCGCCCGGTCACCTGGCACTCGCCTAGGCGCCCGGGCGAGCGCCTTGGTGGCGCTTTACAAATATCGCTCGCCTTGACGTTCTTAGGCCGGGCCTCGCCTCGCCTTAGCGCCTAAGCGCCTAGGCGAGCGCCCAGGCGCCTATTCACAAAACTGCTACGAAGTGAAATCTTACACATCCTCGAAGCCAGAGAACAGGTTGTGCGACTGCCTCTGATCAAGGCACCACCCAATAAACGAAATGAAGGAAAATACTGCGAATTTCACGATTCGCATGGTCATTTTGCTAAAGATTGTCGGCAGCTGAGAGATTACCTGGAAGACAAAATCAAACGAGGCAAACTTTGGAAGTCCCTCCCACGGCATGGAAACCAGGGCCCTTGTCATAATAATGCTCTTAGAGCCCCACAGGGAACATCGGAAAGACCACAGACCAAATTCACCAGGTCCTTTATGGCGAGATCAACTTCATCGTGGGGGAAGTATCAGAAAACCCTTCTAGAGGACAAAAATGAAAAACCAATGACCGCTACCTCCTCCAAATGTGAGAGAGATATATTGATTCTGAGGGGACCGAGCCAATTGTCTTTGATGATAATGATTTCGATGGCGTCATGACTCCTCACACCGACGCTCTGGTAACCATAATGGTTATCAATTCCTAGAAGGTACACCGAGTCCTCGTGGACACGGGAAACAAAGTTGATATCCTTTTCTACGATTGTTTTGCTAAAATGGGAATTATGGAGACTGAACTTCGTCTGCTATACTCAGATCTAGTGGGGTTTAATGGATCTTCGACGACACCCCTCAACGTGATTGATCTCCGCGTCACACTCGGGGAAGCTCCTAGGTTACGGACACCCACACTTACCTTCATAGTGGTGAAGGTACCCTCGGTTTACAACGTTATCTTTGGAAGGTCGGGGATATGGAAGTTCATGGGAATCGTGTCCATTCCCCACCTTAAAATGAAATTCCGAACCAAAGAGGGAGTCTACACCTTATGCGGAGACCAACATACGGCACGAAGACTACATTGTAATTCTATGAGAAAGGAAGCTTTTCCTATCGATCTAATTCAAAGATCCTAAAGAAGCACGAAGACTGTCTGCCTACTTAGCAGAACCAACCATCTTGATCCCAGCGCTGCCTAGAAAGGACGAAGAGAAAGTGCTGCACCTTGGGTCTACTCATAACCAACAAAGAGCACGAAGCCATGAAAGCTTGCTTACAAGATAACGTCGACATTTTCGCTTAGCGAACCTCTGACATGCCCGATATAGACTCGGATATTATCACCCACAGACTCAACGTTAGGCCCGACGAAAAACCGGTCAAGCAGAAAAAACGAACATTCGCCTTCGAACGAGCAAAGGCTTAAAAACTCCTTGTGGCAGGTTCATGAGAGAAGTCCGTTATCTAGACTGGTTGGCCAATGTGGTCCTTGTGAAAAAGTTTAATGGAAAATGGCGGATATGCATCGACTTCAGGGATCTCAACAAGACTTGCCCGAAAGACTGCTACGCTTTGCCACAAATCGATAAGCTCGTCGATTAAATGACCGGACATGGGCTGCTTAGCTTTATGAACGCCTTTTCAGTATATAATTAGATCAAGATGCACGCTGAAGACGAAGAAAAAACAAGTTTTACCACGGACATCGGAACATACTGTTATAAAGTAATGTGTTCGGCCTTACCAATGCAGGAGCGATCTTTCAACGATTTGTTGACATAGGCTTCAAACCGTTACTGGGCACGACAATGGAGGTGTACGTAGACGACCTCCTCGTTAAAAGTAAGGACCGAAACGATCACCTTGAGCATCTACGAGAAGCCTTCGACATCATGAGAAAGTATGGAATGCGGCTCAACCGGATAAATGTTTGTTTAGCGTATCTTTGGGGAAGTTTCTAGGCTATGTAGTCACTCACGGAGTAGAAGCAAATCCAGACAAAGTTCGGGCTATCCTCGATATGCCTCAGCCTAATTCAATTAACAAAGTCCGGAGCTTGATAGACGTATCACGGCTGTCGGACGATTCATCTCACGATCAGGAGATCGTTACCGACTATTCTACAAAACCCTCAAGAAGAACACAAAGTTCCTTTGGACCCTTCGAGACTTGAAATTGTTTCTTACACAACCCCCGTTAATGGTCATTCTAGATCCGGTGGAACCTTTGTATCTTTATCTTTCTGTATCTAAATCCGCTACAAGTATTGTTCTCGTAAAAGAACGAGATCGAATCTAAAGTCATATTTTCTACTATAGCAAACTTCTACGTGACTCTGAATTGAATTAACGACTGTCGAAAAGCTAGATACACTCTTATCTTGTGCTCCAGGCTATTACGGCCTTATTTTCAAGGTCACCCTATCTACGTACTAACGAACACCCCTATAGGACAAGTCATGAGGGGCCCCAAGGCGACGAGACGCATCGCCAATTGGCAATGAAATTAAAAGAATTAGATATCCTTTTCGAACCAAGACCCGCCATTAAGGCGCAGGCCCTCGCTGACTTCATCGTTGAGATGGTGATGCCTTTGGAAGAAGATATCAATCAACTCACCATTGCGCCAAGACCGACATAAGACTCCTAGACGTTGTATGCAGATGGATCTTCGAATGCCATGGGAGACGGTGCCGGTATCGTGTTATGCAGTCTCGGCGGGGCACATCTGGAGTCGCTCTAAAGCTAAAATTCCCTGCCACAAATACCACCTCGGAATATGTGGCCATCCTCGCTGAAATACGCCTAGCCAAAAAGCTCGGAGTTCAAAACCTGAAAGCCTTCACGGATTTGCAACATAGCGAACTAATTGTCCAGAGATTACGAGGCACACAATCCACATGGCGGCTTACCTCAATAAAGTCAAGGCTTCCATAAGAGATTTCGAGCATTTCAACGTTACATACATCCCATAGAATAAAATCCAATGGCTGATGCCTTGGCCAAGTTAGCCTCCGCAACACAAGATCACGAACCCGACAATATATTTCGTGAGGAACATCTTACCCCAACAATCGACGAACTTGAAGTATGTCTTGTTTCTTCAACTAGGAGCTAGATGACTAACATACAAAACTACTTGGAAAACCAACAGTTGCCCAGGGTCAGAAGCTAGCCGAAGCCGTCACACGAAAAGCTGCTCGTTACATGATCATCAACGGGCAAATGTATAGTAGGGACTTCACTTCTCCTTATTTTAAATGCATAGATGAGGAAACCGCTTACCCAATCCTCAAAGATGTACACGAAGGCATGTGCTTGAATCACGTAGGAGTAAGGACGTTGGCCCCAAAGGTCTTCTATCAGGGTTACTATTGGCCCACAGTGATGACTGACTTCGAAAAATTCATAGTTTCCTACAAATGCTGCCAAGAATATGCCAAGATAGCTCGCATTCATGCCGAACCAATCTCGGTCATCATCTCGCCGTGGCCATTCTTACGATGGGACATAGATCTTGTAGGCCCGTTGCCCCAGGCATCGAGAGAACGAAGATTTATAATTGTGGCCATCGAATATTTCACCAAATGGATTAAAGCTGAACCTTTAGCAACTATCACTGGGGCATCGATTACTAAATTTTTCAAGCAATCCGTGGTATGTCGTTTCGACATCCCTAAGTACCTTGTAACAGATAACGGCAGCCAGTTTATTAGCCCCGAACTAAAGCAATTCTGTGAGACTGTACACATCAAGCAACGGTTTACCTCCGTTTACCATCTGCAAGCAAACGGACAAGTGGAGAATGCAAACCAGAACCATCATTGAAGGGTTGAAGAAAAGACTTGAGGGGGCCAAGGGCAGTTGGCCGGATGTATCGCCAACGGTCCGAGTGACTGTGAGGGAGCATGAGGAGCCTACTCTTCCAACACGCGCGCACGAGCATGGCCAGGTCATAGAACCGGAGGTTGCTCGGGAAGAGCCTAAGACATCAAAAGGAGCACGATCCGAGCAAGGATAGGCGAATGGTCTCGCCCCAATTCAGATTGATGCCAAGTTGGAACTTCTGGTATATGACGGTGAGAAGTTAGACGGATGGATAGACCAACTTGAGTCATACTTTTCATTGTACGGATAGGACGACGCCTAACGTATTAGGTTTGCAATGCTCAAACTTTCATCCCATGCGTTGGTACGGTGGAATTCACACCTACGGAAGCGAGGAGCCACAGGAGTCACTTGGACCGCCGTCAAGGTACTTTTTAATGAGCAATTTTACCTGGTGGGGTATGATGAGGAAAGATGGAGGAAGTGGTTGTACTTGAGGCAAGGCAACGACCAAAGTGTGCAAGAATACACGGAAATTCGATAGAATGCACGGAGTTTCGAAGACATGCTTTGGCTTTAGGCGTTCCATTGGATGATCGTGAAGTTCTACGTAAATACCTCGCGGGGTTGCATTAGGAGCTTCGTGCAGAGGTAGATCTTTACCCTATCATGGAAATAGGGGATGCTTGCAAGAAGGCCATGGCATCCAAGAAGCTTAACCGTATGCGCGTACAGGGCAAGCGCAAACAAGGTGCGGGCATGAGCACGGCTAAGGGCAAGGGCAAGCAAGGCTCAACCGAGGGCAACATGGCCGAGGGGACTTCGGAGGAGTCTAAGAACAAGGTGTGGTTTGAGGCCATTGTAAGAAGACGGGCCACATCAAGAAGAAATGCTGAAAGTTGCATACATAGTTGGCGCCTAAGAAAAACGGCTCGGGCAAGGATAAGGCAAGACGACGTTGGTGGCAAATGCCGATCCAGGCACGGATGGAGTGCTTTTGACCATGCACGAGGCGGAGCCAACCCTTGAATTGATGGTCCGCGCCAAGGGTGCTAGTGGAGATGTCACGGCTAGCAATGGCAAGGCAGTGTAGGCCAATCCAAGGACGAGCACCAAGGAGCGCGAGGAACTATTCCAACTCCGGATCCAAGTCTAGCAAGGCTTAGTGGAAGTGATCATTGACCCGGGGAGCCAAAAGACCCTCATATCCGAGAACCTCGTTCAGAAGTTTGGGCTGGCAAATATCCCACATCAGAGTCTTTACGCCTTGGGATGGCTCAAGAAGGACACGGAGTTGAAGATCACCAAGCAGTACAAATTCAAGTTCGCAGTCACGACCAAGTTCATCGATGAGGTCGAATGCGAGTTAGTACCCCTTGATATTTGCCAAGTGATTTTCGGTAACCCCTACCTTTGGGATAGGGATGTTGTGTACAGGATGGTCCAGCAATATGCGCTAGTGAAGGACAGCCAGAGCTGTGTGCTGGAGGGTACCAAGGGCGCAAAGCAACCCAACTTACTACGGCAACGCAGGCCAAGCGCACGGTGAATACTGGCGGCCGGATGTTGATGTTGATGGTGTAGGAGGCTCGGCCAAAGCTACGCTAGAAGAGGTGGTATCGGGGCATCTTTCCAATGACCAAAGGCAAGAGGTGGTGATACTCATGCGTATGTATGTGGTGCTGTTCACTGAACCACGCGGGCTTCCTCCGCGCCGAGAGGTAGAGTATACCATACATAAATAGAGGGCGCGCCGTGGCGAATGCATGCCTCTACCGACACTCTATTGGAAAGCGAGGATATCAAGCGACAAGTGAAGGAACTCGTGGAGCATGATGTCATCAAGCCAAGCAGCTCACTGTGCGGCTCATCTATTGTAATGGTACCAAAGAATGATGGTGGATGGAGGATGTGCGTGGATTATCAGGCGCTTAACAAAATTTTTGGGAAGAACCGGTACCCACTTCCAAGGTTGAGGATTTAACCTGTATTTTTTCCGAAAGATTTGGAAGTGTCAAAACTCTTAAATATGAGTATTTTAATTAATAAAACAATCGGAATCGAAAACGGAATTCGAATACGCGTTTTTGGAAAACCTCAAAACAGCAGCCACTATTAGTCGATCGGAACTAACTATCGGTCGACCGATAGTTCGTACGAACACACGAACACCAAAACGGTGTGCACGAATAGCAATTATAGAGCCAGATTGCTAGGCTAATACTCTAGTAGAACAGGTTATGTTATAACATGCTCATGTCTTTTCTTCTACCTTGAAACGTATGTGAGCCGTTTGCTCTAGCTATGCATTTGGTAAAAAATCTTTGGTTTGGAAATCATGCTATGTAAGGGCACTTGTATATTCACTTTATTCCCAGGTAGTCGAGGAGATTCCGCCTCGGGATAGTTAGAAGATGAACGGATCACAGCGTGAGTGCCTGGATTTATGCGTGTAGGAATTGCATTGGCATGCGAGTTTTAATTTATGTACACGTACAGAAATTGCATTAGATGCATGTTTGATTGTACATGTAGAACTACATATGCAGGATATGCATGGGCATGCATGAGTGTTGTTCACATACAGAGTATGTAACTGCATGTATGCTTGTATTCATCAATGCATGTGATGGTGAATGTTTATATATATGTATGTGATGTGATATCACTATTATTCACGTTCTGTTGTTGATATATGTATGCGTGTGATTGTAGAATTTTTTGTGTGTGATCGCAACTGTGGCCTCATGGTTTAGGGGGAATTGCTAGGGTGGTTTACTCACTTAGTTAATTTTTATATACTCATGGTACTACTTTCCCCCTCATGTGTTTCACGATGACCGAAGACGATTTTAGAGCGAACTTCGGGATACAGACTATAGGTGGGAACAAGATGTAACTCCATTTTTTACTCTGATGTATATTATTTATAACATTTTGGGGTACTATATAATTATCGTATAATATAGTGGCTTGGAAGTACTAGCTCATAACGTTATTTCAGTTTTTTAAAATTTTTTTGAAAAAGTATTTTACCCGTTTGATTTTAAAAAAAAGGTTTCTGCTGGCTATTTAAGCTGATATTGTTTTCAAGAGATTTTGGGTCACTACAGCAGGTCCGCTCACATACTCTGCCGGGTAGAAACAAACCGGTTAGGCACACAAGCGCATGTCACTACCATGTTTACTAAAGTACCGCTGAGCAAGTCCACTCACATACTTATTCAAGTAAACATGCAACTACGTTATCCGTCATACCAAACATAATAATTCTGTCCTACCACATGTATCTCAAAACATACATAGCTACGTAGAACAATACATAATTAGCATGTTATACAAATATATCACATTCTACAAAAAGTATCTACCAAGTATACATACTCAAATACTCTCCATAGTAGAACCATAGCATAACCACATGCTAATCCACATAAATCATACTATACAATCATGTAATGGCACAAGATAAGTAGCATGTAAATCGCCAATCCATGTTAAAACCCTAACATACTTCTATCATTTACACATACTATAAATCACATAACTAGCATGAGAACACATGAGAAGCATTTACCAAGGCAATTACATAAAAAGCAAGCACTGCTCAAGTTGAGAAAGAAATCCTAGAATCTCCTACGCACCAATCCTCAAATGAATCCGACGAATTTGGTATCCAAGCGTAGCTCTTGACCCTGGGAACTCGAATCCGCTACCAAACCCTTCCCCACACCTCTCTAGCACTCAAGGATGGTGAGAGAAGCTCTGCGCACTCACACACTCATGTCTGGCTTGGAGGGAGAGAAAACGTGTTCGCCTAAACGTGCAAGACCTGACTTATACCCGTTCACTCGCGCACTTTCGGTAAACTGGAAATAGGTTTCGGTCGACTGAAACCTCTCTGCACAACACAAACATATTTAAATCACTACGCAAACCAAAAACTTGCATACCGACGCACACACACGTGTATAGGAACTTGTAACCGAGAATTTCTACCGGACACGTAACCAAGCATGCATCAACAATAATATAAACAAAAGAAACGGATATCACGGACTTCACATAATTAGTTTGGGTTGGTTGTTAGGTATTTGGAAGTCCTAGCTCGTAACTTTGGTGTTTATGTTGTACTCGGACAATATTGTAGTTATGGTACTTGTATTATGAATCCGCCAACGGTTTGGGTTGTTATCGGAGTTTTAACCTTGTGTTTTGTAATAATATAACAAGGACATATTGTAACCAACTACGTTTTAATTGCATGTTTTAAACTATTTTAAACCATGTACCATGTGTATTATGGTGTCTCTTGCATGCGGTGTATTTTAGAACCATAGTTGGTATATAAAATGTTTGGGATAATTCAAAGGTTATTTGTGCAAATATGCTGACTATCGGTCGACCGTCACCATTTTACGGTCAACCGATACCTCTTAACTCTGCGGAAAGTAGCCTCTGGAATGCAATCGGTTGACCGACTGTAACGATTATTGTTCATTTTTTGCTCTCGGTTTGCATCGATCGACAACCGAGAGTTCAGTTTCTAAGATCGGTCGACCAAAATCTTAGAACGGTCAACCGATACTTGGGGCTTATGTATAAACTATGGAGTTCAATTTGTGAAGTTTTACAAATCGATTTTAACTTTATCATGTTTCTTTTTTTCTTTTTCTTTTTTTTTATAAAAAAATTTATGATTTACTCTTTTTGGGAAAACGACCGGTAGATGTCAAAACCTTAAACCACAACCAATCAAATGGAATTTTTTATTTTTAATTTTTGATAATAATCAGATGGAATTTTGTTCAGCGAGCAAACGAAAATTCATTAGCACCAAATTTTGTTGCACCAATCTGTTTGATTAACACAACATGATGTACAACTTTCTACGATGGATGCACGAGTGCTAAAAATGTGCAATAGAATACGTATTTATCGCCTTATTTAACGACATCTTTATCATCTTGTCTAACACCTTCTCTTCAAATAGAAAACGCTCAACTCGCTTTGATCTATTCGAATCGAGCTCGGCTCAACCAATTCATCAAACCGAACTTGAGCTCAAAATTTTCGAATCAAATCGAGCTCGAACTCAGCCTATAAAGCTTATTGAGTTCAAGTTCGGGACTAAATCAATCATGCCTTGTCCGATTTCTTAGAATCTCATAAATATCTAGGTGATAACTCCAAAACCTCATCCCACAGCCTTATCGAGAGGCAAGTCGTCAACAACAACCTTTTAAAAAATAAAATTTAATAGTAAATAAATCATATCTGAAAAGGATATCACATTTTTATACCCCGATAATTCGAAATTAGAAAAATATGCCACTAATTTAAAATGACAATTTTATGCCCCTAATTAAAAATGACGAAATTGTTATCGTCAAATTAATTGCTCTCGTCTTTCAAAAAACTAAGGATAAATTTATTGTTTCACAAAATCAATGGGCATAAAATACCTTTTTGACTTAGGAGAGGCAAAAAATACAATTTCAAATTATGTAGGCATAAAAACCCCCATGCCTATTTCTTCAGAACAGCATGATCTAAATAAAGTAATTTGCCATAATATAGTAGAGGGTACAAAAAAAAGACTTAACAGAACATTATCATGAAGGCAGCTGGGCATCATGATCTAACAAACAACTGTGTTTAAAAATTTTAAAAAAAAAAAAAAACGTTTCAAAGAAAAGAAACAATCAAAACGCAATACTCTCAATGCATCCATTCTCAACTTGTACCCATACCTGCCGCATGGTCTTACAGGAAGCCACTTAGGAAGCTTAACACTTGAAAAACTGCTTCAGCTTCAGTTGGAGTTAAGTGGATACTGCTGCTATTATCCAACGTGGAATTTTTTTTTTAATAAAATTAATTTAATAAATAATTATTTTTTTAATCTCAATTTTTAAATATTTTTGAAAATAAAACTGGGTCGCCCCTGTTTAACAGGCGACCTCCGCCAGCGTGGCGCCACGTAAAGCAGGGTCGCCTGTTCAACAGGCGACCAAAGGGATCGCCACTTAAAACAGGCGAACCAATATGATCGCCACTTTGTAAGAGGCGACCATAATGCTTTAATAAACCGACCAGCTTCCTTTCTCTCCTTCTCTTTTCTTCTTCTCCTTCTCTCTCAAAAGTGTCCGTCGACTCCTCTACCTCTTTTCTTCATTTTCTACCTCAAAATTCTATTTTTTTTTTCAAAAATCTTATAGATCTAAGCTAGCTATAGCTAGATACAACCTAATTTCGAAGGAATTTTCAAGGAGATAAGATAATATTTACGAATCCTTACGATTTTTAATTTTAAATTTAGATCTACAAATTTCTATGTAATGTGTTTTGAGTTAAAAAATTATAGATCTAGATAAATGTAAGTTTGGTAGTTCATTTGAGCAAATAAAATTAATTTTTTATGTATATTATGAAAATAACGGTATAAATACGATATAAATATACGTATAAATACATCTTATTAGATTTGTAATGAAAAATTAAATTATATGTAAATCAAGTTAATGTAGATTTTTTTTTTAACTAGTATTAATTTATGTAAAATATTATTATGTGTATAAATAAATATTAGTTATGTTAGTAGTATATTTTAATTTAATTGTAATAAATAGTAATTTGTATATTGTGGAATGGATTTGGTTCGTACGGGGTGTGTGGCCTCCTCTGAATATGTATTGAATTAGTTGGGGCGGGGTCAGTAGGACCTTTGTAGCCTTGTGTTTTGTTATATTGAAATGGATGTTTTATCGTATAGGACGCGGGCCCTTATCTTGAATATTTTTTATTAAATTAGTTTGTGGGCGGGTCAGTAGGACTTTGTAGCCTTTTTTTTGTGGTTTCATTATTTGTTGTATGAATTTTTTCGTACTGGGCGTAATGACTCCGCTTGTATGTTTTTACTGAATGTTAATGTTAGATTTTCTATAAAATACAGATGAGGTTCGTCGAAAATTTGATTAAATATAATCACTTGGATATTATATGAAAAGTGTTAGTAAAATATGTTATGAATATTTAATAAGGTTTAGTAATCGTTTTTTTAAACTTTTTTTTTTAAAATAGATGTCCGGCAGCATCAACTGATTTGTTATATGAATGGCAATATTGTGGACGGTCCAAATGGTGTTACGTACGACCGTTCAGCCTATTGGTGTCCAATAATTATACCACCGAATTGTTCGTATACAATGTTAATTGAAACGGTTATGCAGAAGGTGTCGATATTTGACAATATCAACTTGCTTAACGTATCGTTAAGGCATCCAGTAATGTCACTTGGATGGTTTCTGTGATAATGGTTGTGTACCTATTGCTAGTGATTTTGAATATGGAAAACTCTTAACGGATTTTCTCTAGACACTGCCTATGTATTTTTTGAGTTTGAGTCGGTAGAGTGTAACACCACAGAGACTTGACCGTAATGTCGCCACCAAGGTGAACCAAACGAGAACGTAGTTGGCCAGCCAAGCCTAGTACCAAGCAACCTCAACAGTCTGCATTTGATCCTGTATGCCATCAAATTCTCTCCAATCGATGAGTGCAGAGATGAGGATGCCAGATCCTTATGAAAATAATACATGAAAATTTTTCGGGGCGAAGAAATTGTTCGGATGATGACGAAACAGCTATATGTCAGAAATGTTCAATCCTGAAGTGTTCACAAGGCATACAATGTAGGGGGTTCTGAAGCAGGCCCAAGTGTGCCCATGATAATATTTTCTCATTCAAAACAAATTGGGATATGAAAATCAACCATATATTGAGATGTGGAACGACAGGGGAGAAATGGATCGTATCGGGAGGGGGTATAGTATTCACATTTATATGGACTGGTATAAAAAAATCACCAGGAGGTTCAATATCCTCGTAAAATGTCTAATGACCGATTACAAGGTAAACATCACTTTTTAAAAATTCACAACAAGTATGCATAATGCTTTTTATGTACCGTTTAATGTATTTTTAATTTCATTTTATTTTTTTATAACAGATGGAGAATATAAGAGATATTTACAATGTTTGCTGGTGAGCCATTTTGTTCAAGGCTACACTCACGGGGCATACATCCAAAGTGTTTGCAACTCAATTTTCAAATTAATCAAACGAGAACGCACTTGGGAACTCGGCAGGAATTATTTGCCGATGGTTCAGCCCTGCAGTATATTTTGATGAAGCCAGCAAGCGATGAATGAAGATGCTGGTGGGGTAAGCAAGACAATCCGTGGGAGCAGCAGTCCGTCGAGACTGCACCTACAAACAAGAGTGGCCACAAACGGAGTGGCCCAGCAGGGACTCTACCGCGCATTATTCTGGTACGTACGAGCAGTATCATTCTTATCAACAATTTGGAGATTATGGTCAAGGATATCGCACGACAAGAAGAAGCTACTACATTTGATCCTGACAACATCACTATAGAAGTCCCCATCAACAGCAAAATTCCAGGCTGAGCAGATTCAGCAACAAGAGGAGCAAACCAAGTGGAGCAGGAGGTGGTAATCATGGGGTGTTTAAGGCGAAGGTCAAAGCGGGCTAGAAGACCTAAACAACAAGTCTATAAAACATAAATATGCTTTAGTATATTAGTATGTGATGTATTTTATGACTTTAATATTAGTATTGTGATGTGTTTTTGTCCGAATATGATATTTATTGTTAATTATTGTTTATATGTGTATGTTATTTGTTATGTATTATGTTAGATGTTAGATTGTGTATTTTTATAGGTATATACTTTGTTAGATGTTAGATGTATATATTTTGTTTGATGTTTATTTATATATGTAATATTTGTTATATGTTTAGTTGTAGTGTTTAGAGATGCAGGTTGAGAGTAAATATGTAGTATTTGTTATTTGTTATTGTTTAGTTTGTAGTGTTTGGAGATGCAGGTTGATGCACCGCTCTCGGGTGCGGGTTGAGAGTAAAGGTCGCCTCTTTTAGGGGCGACCTTATGGTCGCCTGTGTAACAGGCGACCTAATTGTCGCCTTTATAACAGGTGATCTGGCTATCGCCTTTTAAAGAGGCGACCAACAGATCGCCTTTTAAATAGGCGAGCGTGCGGTCGCCTCTTAGAAAGGCGATTCCATGGTCGCCTGTTTAACAGGCGACCGAATGCCTACGTGGCCCGCCACGGCCGCCACGCTGGCGGAGGTCGCCTGTTTAACAGGCGACCCGATTTTATTTTCAAAAATATTTACAAATTGAGATTAAAAAAATAATTTATATTAAATTATTTAAAAAAAAAATTCTCCAACGTGACTTGATCATTGGGAATACATACGGTAACGAAAATAATTAGCACTTCTTTATCGTAGTCGGAATGCTATAACCAGCAGGAGATGCCCCATTACAGAAAAAAAAAAAGCTTGCAAGCTTGTCATGCTTTGCGCAGAGAAGATGCAACTTTCCGGATTGTTGTTACCAAGCTTCAGTGACTTTTTTACTAACTTTTTACGAATTTTTTTTTTTCTGTCCCTTTACACCTTTTTTCTGTTATCGAGTTGTACACTGCTCCTTCATCATCTATTTTACATAACCAAAATCTCGTAAGAGCTGCTACCACATAAATTATGTCATTAGTCGGAAAAAAAAAAGGATAATTTGCGCTGCTTCATCATAGTCGGAACACCGGAGACGCTCCAAAATCTTTATGAGCTGATTACATGACGAAGAAAAATCAGCATGCTGTTGTTGCAACCATGAATTGAGTAAGCTTGGCAAAACCGGTCTATATCCCTGTCTAACAAACACGTCCCATAGGCTCATAATGACAGCAGAGATCTACCAACTTAGTAGGAGATAGGCGCATGCTGAGGGGCATAGCATCCTTTGAGTGCAAGTGATCGACTATTGCAGCCCAGGAAAGTGTAGCTGAACATTTGTCTAGCTTTGGGATTGTAATTGTGGGTATATTTTCATTCCTGCACGTTAAACAATTATCAGCGAGGATTAGCAACTGAATATCTGTACATCTAATCAACAAAAACTCATTTTATAAACTCATATACCACTTCCATGGTCAAAAATATAGAAATGAATCATGGTTTCGCAAAGCTATGATCAGTTCTTCAGGGGTGGGACCACTTCTAGCTTTACCCTGCACGACACGGATGGCAATAATTTAATAACGACAATTCTGCAAAATGCAAAATAGAGCTTAGAATAGCTTTAAAAAAAAAATGTCATTTTGAAACACTAAGGACCTGTTACTTGAAGAGCAAAAAGAAAAATGAAGAAAAAGTGGAAAAGTAAGCTAGTGTAATAGTCACTTTTCTTGTTTATTAAACTTAAGCTGAAATCCATTCAATTTCTTTCAGATAATTATTCATATTTTCTTAAAGATGCTCAAGTTTTCTTTTTAACTTTGTGAACAACTCAAGTTAATGGCATACCTCAAGCCTTTCTTATGATCTACCAGCTAAGGAAACATCTGCTGCATGAAAAGGTTAATGGCATAACTCAAATAAGCCTTTCTTTTAATCAACTTAAATTATTAAGTAATTAGTTTCAAAATATTTATTAACTTAAAATAATTTAAGTTAATATTTTAATCCATCATAATTTTAATATAATTTATGTATTTTAATAAATATATAAATTTTAATAAATCTTAGGGTAGCTTAAATTACGCAACTGCATTTTTTAAATATACGTTCTAAATTATATAGCTTAGTATCAAAATCTTATTTAGATTATATTTTTATCGAATATTATTAACTTAAACATGTTTTAACTTATTATTAGTTTAATTCCATTTTACCAAAAAATTGGGAAAAAAATGTTCATATACGGTTAAAAGGTTATGGATAAGGCTACATCACTGCAGCCCATCTAAGATGAAATGGATCATCTAACAAATGTTTCAGTCAAAAGACTTTGTTGAAAGGTTAAAAAAAAGCAGCCAATATGCTTCCCATTTACCCAAAGCATGAAATGATTAAATATGGCATAAGACAAGTAACTTTGACATGATAGATGACATGGATTCCCGACAACAAATAAGTAGTAGTCTCATGAGTTTGTGAGACTAATTTTCCTGTAAATTATTCGATAATATCGGAATTGTTGATAATTGAAGGACAGAAGGAGTGCAGACCCGTTACCTTACGATCATTAACCAGTCTCGTTCGCAAGAGACAAATTGCTGGTGTAAAGAAGTACCAATAGAAGCTTGATGAAAAAATGACAAAATGAGAGTGGCTTTGTAGTGTCGAAAGGTAAGGGCCAAAGTCTCCCTAGGTGGATAACATCATAGCAGTAGCAAGAAGCTTAGAGACCTACATATAAGTAAGTAAAATAAAACAAGGTTAAATTATATGATTTAGTGAAGTACAGAATCTCTGAATGTGAAAATTATATCAAATAACTAGTAATAAAACAGCAACATATCTCGAACCTTGATGAAAAGTAAAGGCAGCACTCTGGCGAGAATGAAGGCCTTCGATAACCAAGATACAACATCAAACATAGTGGCATTGGAGAGTGAATGGCATGCATTCCTGATGAAAATTAATGTTAGTGCTTCGACTAAATAATTATACCTATGAAGCAGATGAGATAAATATTTAATGAAAATATTTCATTCAGTACTACCTGCTGTTGTCCTGCAAGCAAGTTCTTCAAGGAAAACCAAACTAGATGGTAAAGAACAACACGTTCAAAGCATGCAGAACATGTCACCAAAATTCTCCACAGTGATAAGATTGATAAAAGAGGAAGTAGGAAATGTAGTTTCACCTAACGGTTTTGCGTTAAAGAACAAAAAGACACACTGCCTGAAAACATTATGTAGTTCATGCAAACAAAAATTCTCATGAGTACCTAAGCATCAGGATGGGTACGTGGAGATTAAAGATAGATCAAAGGACGTGGGATAATCAACGGGGTGTGGAGAAGATAAGCAGTGGGGTGGAAAATGGAGGGCGCTAGCAATCCTGCGGTGGCGGAGCCCTGCTAACCCGGCAATTAGTGAATTTTATTAAATCAACTTAAAGCAACTCTACTTCTTTATCCATCACCCAGTATTTCTCCCAAAATTCATGCATAAATATTAAATCAAGCCTCATTGAGGAACTTAGGAACTTACTTCATTATTTGGCTTTTTAGCCGCCTGGATGTCAGGGCAGCATACAATCAAGTGAAGATGTTATGAAGACTGCAAAGAAGATTTACAGCCAGAAATTTCAAGAATTAACAGGAAACAATATCTTCAAAGGCGATGTGACCCCCGGCTCGGCAGAAAAACCACTAAGCAAAGCAAAACTCAAGGAAATAAGCGGGATTCGGGAACGATATTTTTGCTGATGGGAAATCCGAGGTCCGGGATTATTTCGGCGGTGTTCGTAAGCCTCCCGGCGGTGAGAGCAGCATCGCTCTGGTTTAAATCTCTCCCAAAGAAAGAAGGAACGGTCGTTTCTTCCGATTTCTAGTTTTCCAATGATTTCCATATGCGATCTTTCGAAAGATGATCTTCTAGCGACGGGGTTTTCTCGGTGTTCTCTGTTTAGGTCCGATGTCTTTGATGACGAAGAAAGGTGTTTTTTTTCCCTAAACTATCTAATTTTAACGTCTTTAAGCTGTTTGTCTCACCTGCTTGCTAATTGATGATGGTTTTTTTTTTTTTTTTCATCAGACGTTGTTTCATTATACTGTTATCAACTTACTTTCACCACACTCTCTTAAGTGATGGATATATTGTGTTCCTTTTTTTTTTTTTTTTTTTTTTTTTTTTTTTTTTTTTTTTTTTGGGAAATAGGAATAGTAGATTTCGTTCTGCTAGTTGTGGTTGTCCGACAACTTTATTTCAGTGTTTATAAACTACATTTTGTTTAGCAGCATTACTATGTGTTGCTCCATTACTATGTGCAGCTTCTTTTGGAACTTTAAGAATTTGAATCTTTTATTAAATCAACTTTTGTAAATAAAAAATTTTATTTACAGTAATAATTCTGAATTTATAAAATGTCATTCACTAGTCTTATCCCGTCGCCGTCGGAGTCAATTCCAGAAAAAAAACTTCCGGGGATCGGATGAGAACCCTATTCTTAGTCCCATCCCGACTTCGATTATATATATATATATATATATATATATATATATACACACACACACACATAAGATTTACTTTTTGTTCTTTTAAATAATTGGATTGGGGATTTTTATAGGGGCGGAAATAAGAAAGGAATTCAACTCCTCGTTAGGGACATGACCATAAACGAAAATAAGAATTTAAGTTCCGGATCTGGAGACGGGGAATGATCTCTCGTTCATTCCCCGCTTAAACATTCATATCCTACCCGCTTTAGCTGTCTCCTGTCGAAGATCGGAACGAAGACAGACCTAAAAACCAGATGGGTCAGGTCAGACCGCCCATGGGTCGTGCAGGTAATGAGTTGACGGGTATTTCTAGTTAAC
>MJHO01000219.1:0-146229 GCA_002076135.1 Xerophyta viscosa | reverse complement strand
TAACTTGCTTGCAGTATCCACACCATGTCTTGCTGCAATAAAAAAAACACTTTTAATTAACAAGAGATATCATACTAGATTTTAGAAGTAAGAGAAGTATAGAAAATAAATATCAGCATAACAAAGGGGTGACACCACATAATGTTGAGACCATGGTTTTACGTGCCGAATCCGTGCCCGTGCCAATTGTGCCGGCCGGCAGCCTCTCTTTTTTTTTTGTTTTTCTTTTTGCTTTGGATTTTACAGATCCCTTCTATAAGCTACATCAACACTATATGCGACATTGAATTATGTAATATATACTTTTGCTAAGTAATTACGACTTTTGAATTTAGTATTTTATTAATCTTTTTTATTATTGCTCATATAATTTTAATATTTCGAAAAAAAAATTTATACGGATAGGCACATTTCGAGTTTCAGATTTACAGAGACTCGGCTTGGCACGGTACAGAAAATCTTGGTTGAGAGTCTTGAGACACAATGAGGGTCACAGACATTTTCTATAGCTCATGAATAAATGAGAGCTCCATGGTGCAACCAGAACAGATTTTTCCGGAATCACGAACTATAACACGATTTCAGCCATTCTGAACGGTGGTCAGTAGAAGATGATATGACGTGCACCATGGACAGACAATTTACCAATAATATCGAGGTATTGGACATGATATGGCCGATGCATTTGATCACGCACAGAACAGATCTTAGATGGTATGTACCACTCAACCAAAAGAAAGTTCATAAACTTTTTTTCAGATGAAGTGAGAACAAATTAAAGCATTACAGGTACGATCAGTGTTATTAAAGGCGAAAGGCGCTCTAAGGCGCCAAGGTCTCAAAACGCCCGAGGCGCTAAGGCGCTCACGAGGCGCTCGCCTAGGCGACATGAGGCGCTAATGCAAGTTTATCATGAATATAGAATTAGGATAAGAGAAAAATAATGAAACTAATATAACATCATACCTTAAATTCTTCAAGGGTTTCAACAAATAAGATGCATGTCAAATAGTTTCATAACATAAATACAAAATAACATAGAACTTACAAAATAAACAAAATATAAACATTCCAAAAAAAACTTATGCATATTAAACATTCCAACAAGTTTCAAAATATAAAGTTACTCAACCTACTAACATTTAATGTCCAAAAAGAGAACTAAGCCAAATATAACCAAATACGGAATTCTTCATCAAAAGTTTCTTCTTGTATCATCTAAACATTCATCTTCACCATCATTGGATAGATAACTTTCAATCCCTTCTTTAGAGTCTTCCGAGTTAATTTCTTCTTCAATCTCTTCATTCCTTAAGTTCGAAGATTTTGTTTTTCCTTTACTTATTTGAGATTGTACCTGGGCATTACTCCTTGTTGCTCTCCTTATACCTGCTCCACTTGCTCTTGCCATATCTCCCCAAGTCAAATTGTCATCCTCAAAAACCAATTCATCATCCGCATTGGAAGTATTGACATTCCATCTCTCCAACTATCCATTTATTGCTATCATCAATATCATACAATTGAATAGGATCAATAACATCTAGTAAATCATATCGAGCCTTACGTGCTTGATTATACTTGACATAAACCAAGTCGTGTAATAACTTGATATCTCAAGCATTTATATTTTTTTTTCATTTATTTTTACTTTTTTACCCTTCATTTAAGTTTTTTTCAACCCTCAAAATAGAAGGGTAAAAATGGCATATTGTTCTTAACTCACTATTTTCTTACATATAAGCAAAGCGCTCGCCCGGGCGCCTAGGCGAGCGCCTCGGGTGCTCGCCTAGGCGCTCGGGCGAGCGCCTTAGTAGAGCCTTGCTACTACCGCCTCTCCTTGACCTTCTTAAGGCGCCCGGGCCTCGTCTCGCCTCGCCTTAGCGCCTAGGCGAGCGCCCGGGCGCCTTTTAATAACACTGGGTACGATGACGTACAATAGGTCCTGTACGGTAACACAAAAACCGAAACCAAAATAGCTTAAGCAGTAGAGCATCTGTAAATAGATGCCAAACTCTTCTTCATGACAACTTTTGATTACCAACATTGAACTGTTATTTATAACAAAGTCTATCGAAATATCTTGGAACATAGGATGACAAAACATTATAAATTCTAAAATGGTGGAAGGTCAATGGATCAAGAACGATATACTAACCACCATATCCCTACAGTGGCTACTATTTGCGAGGCAAAGTGTGAAATAAGCCCTACTCAAGCGGTGGGAAAGCTGTTTAAATTTGGCCACACGTGATTGGAGCAGCTCAGCTAGGCCACTCTAAATAAAGACAACTAGCGAACACATATGCACTAACATCAACTTCTAACCTCTACCCAAACTCAAAATAATAATATACGTATTGTATAAGTTTTATTGAATTGCTCCAATCAGGTGCAGACAGCTCTAAAAGAATAAGGTCTCAAATGGCCATACATGTTACATCCATTATTTTGTCCTCGTTAACATGCTTTTATTAGTTCAAGTACTGGAAATAAAATCCGTCAAATTTTATAGTCGCCTATGTGTATCATATCAAATCCTAACTTCTTTTCGTAAGCCTCTACGATCGCTTATCCAACTCCAACATAAAAAGAAGCGCAGCGAAGATCCCTCGACATTCCAATTGGCATACCATGAAACTCTATTTAGAGTCTCTGAGACTAATTTACACGATTTGATACTGTGGATATGATGCAGGGAGGAAGCTGTAAGTGTAATTTTGGTTGGAGGAGGTCAACAATTGGCAATGCTTCACAGTAGATATAGATTCAGTGGTGAAAAAAGATTGAAGCGGATCTAAATTCCCGTAAACCGGAATGAAAATCAATCGCGTCCATATATCAAATTAAGAGCCATCGATGGTAAATCAATCGGGAAGTACAGAAGAGAGTAAGAAATGAAAACCTAATATTAGGTTACCTGAAAACAACGACGGGAGCGGAGGCGGCGATCTGCTTTGCTTTGGTGGACGCCATCGACAACTCTTCTCTGCTGGTTCCCCTGCTGAAGATGCCACCCATTAAATAATTAATTCACCCACCTCTCCTACGCTACTGCATCTTATATATATATATATATATATATATATATATATATAAAGAATATTCTTAATTCGACTCGATAATAGTCTTAATAAACTAATATATCAGCCGTTAATCTATTTGATCTAACGGCTAAAATTTAATTTTATATTTAACGGAATAACGATTCACGTCATTAAGCTTAACGGTACCGTTAAGTGGTTAAAATTAAATCTCAGCCGTTAGATTAAAGAGATCAACGGCTGAGATGTTAGCTTATTAAGACTATTATCAGATCGGGCTGAGAATAGCCTTTATATATATATAAACAATAATTTTGTTAATACATGGCATGTCCTATAACACCCCTATCTCTATAATCAATGTGCCATTTAAATTAATGCATCGTAAATTAATTACTCATTAGTTACTTCGAGTCTTCCGCAAAAGATATATTGCATATTACCAATGACTGACTTCGAATTTTCTGTGGAAAATACATTGCAAATTGCCAATGACTTACCTCGAGTCTTCTACGAAAAACACATATGTAAATGGCCAATGACGGACGTAGAATTTTCTACAGAAAATTAAATTAGTATTTTTTAACATTATCCTTTATATAAATGGCTTATCACCGTGCATCGCACGGTGCAAAACTTGTACATATTTATAATACATGTATATGTATTATATATTTACACATTAAAAGAAGGGCTAAAAAGAACTAAAGGTGAGAACAGTAACATCTCTTGCCAACCTCAGTGGTAATATGTACTTCCCTTGGTCCCAATGACTTAGGTTGAATCTTCTGCACAAAATCCATTGTGAACTATCAATGACTTACATTGAGTCTTCCGAATTCTTAACGTTTCATATTAACATTTTTCCAAACGATATTTTTAAATTTTCAGTATAAAATTCGTAAATTTTGATGAGATCTATAACTTTTAAATTGATCATTTTTTCAAACGATATTTCTAAATATGCATTTTGACTTCCAAATTGTTAACGTTTTAACGGGTTTCAAAATAGTGCTTAAGTTCTAGTAGAATTTTTTTCTTTCTTTTTAACTTCATAATGAAAATGCCTTGCAGCAAAAGTTATTTGCAAATTGCCAATTAGTTACTTCGAGTCTTCTGTAAAAAATACATTGCATATTGCCGATGACTAACTTAGAGTCTTCTGTGGAAAATTAGATTGTAAATTGCTAATGACTTACTTCTTTGTGAAAAATACATTTGGAAATGGTCAATGGCGTACGTAGATTTTTCTGCAGAATATTATTTTGTACATTACCATTGACTTATTTCGAGTCTTCTGTGAAAAATACATTTGTAAATAGTCAATGACGTGCGTAGAGTTTTCTGCAGAAAATTACTGCAAATTGAAAATGACTTAGGTCAGTTCTCTTAAAGACGTCAGGCAAGTTTACATCATACTGAGCGTGATTTCAGTTGAAAAGTCCATTTATCTTTTTGAATGGGCTAATTAAAAAAACAGCAACCACCAATAAAAATACTGCTATATATACCACCACCCAGGCACCTACAGAGAAAAAAGAAATCACTACCATGCATGCCTGGGGAAAATAGTAAAATAGGCAGAAAATAGTGGATATATATCAAATATGGATATAGTGGAAGAACCATCCCACGTTGTGGACGCATCAAATCATGCCGAACACATATCAGCCAGCTCCGGTTGCGTTAATTCTTCCTCGGACCTACCTTCTGCTAACGCCGATGCACTCGTTGTTGTTAACATCGACAAACTAGCTGAGGTACGTATAAATAGTTATATATTAAATTTTTGTTTAGCTGATATATAGTTCTTCGTCTTTCGTGCTCGAATTCAACGTTTCTTTTAACTATGGACGAATATTTAGGCTCTCAATTTGATATCCGACACGCATGCCGTCGTCGACGAGAA
Source organism: Xerophyta viscosa (assembly GCA_002076135.1). Classification (NCBI taxonomy): domain Eukaryota; kingdom Viridiplantae; phylum Streptophyta; class Magnoliopsida; order Pandanales; family Velloziaceae; genus Xerophyta; species Xerophyta viscosa. The sequence continues at coordinate 141,276 of MJHO01000219.1, read as the reverse complement.
GTCTCAATCTAACGGCGATGCACAAAATGTGCAAGTGAAGATAGTGATTAACACCAACAAACTAGCAGAGGTATAAAATTAAGTTATCTTTGAAATTTGTTTAGCTAATAGTTGTTTTTCTTTTTCTTATTTTGCGCTAGAATTAATTTACGTTATTTAAATTATGAACGATATTCCGGCGATCAATTTTGTATTGAAGAAGCTCACCGTCGCCGACAAGAAATCTGAACCTGATCCCGACACAGCAAGTCGCGAGACACCAGCTCCTAAGAAGCTGATGGTAGTCGCGGCACTGATAGCAACGATTACTTTCCAAGCAGCCTTAAATCCTCCGGGCGGCTTCGTTCCCCCGGAAAACGGCAACAGCACTTCAGGGACGGCTGAGTTTGGAAATGGCACTTCAGGGACGGCTGAGTTTGGAAATGGCACTTCAGGGATGGCTGTGTTGGCACATGAACAATCACGTTATCCTCTCTTCTTAGTGTTTCTGTTGTTCGACTTGATGGCTTTCGTGGCATCGCTGAGCATCATACTGCTGCTCATCTGGGTGTTTCCGCTGAAGAAGAACACGTTCGTGAAGCTACTGGCATGGATTATGTCATTCGCCATCATCTTCACGGCAGCCGCACTCTTCTTCGGCCTCATATGTCTTGTTCCTTATCATGCTAACTTCATAGGTATTATCGCCCTCATACTTCTTTTCGTTGGGATCACTGTGACGTACCTTCTTCAGCTTCTTGTAAGATTTCTGCCCTGCTTGACTCGGAAGATTGTGGCGAAGATAAAAACGCAAGGAGCTCGGCCCGTAACTTCTAACACCGGGGAAAGCTCTGTCAAAAGCAAGTGATGCTTGGTTTTTTAGCAATTATTTATGGATTCGCATGAGATTAAATATATAGCACCAAAATATAACTTGGAATATGTTCTAGATCAATTGGAGCTACTTTTTGGAGTTGTATAATATATGGTATTTTGTATATTTTTGGAAATATGATGTGTATTTTCTTTTACTTTTACCAAGCGATGAACAGTATGTTAAGATTTTATTAAATAATCATATTATAGAATAATGTAATAATATTATTATTATTATATCAAAGTGCACTTACATTTAATATTGCATTAATTATATTTGCCAAAAATAATAAAAGTACTATAAAATAATACGAATAAAATTGCTAACTTTAGCAAATCCAAACATTTCTGCAACACATAGTTGTATTTTTTTTTTAAGTAATATCTTTTTATCAACTGGAATTAATAATCCCTTTTGAATTTTCTGGAAAACCTGTTAGGACCAATGGCTGAATCGCAGGCCCTGTTTAGAAGCAGAAAACACTTTTCTGTTTTCCATCTCCAATTTTCTTTCTGTTTTCTTATTTTGCTTTTCTGTTGGAGAACTTAGAAAACATAAGAAAACGCGTTCAGATTATATATAACAGAAAATAATTTTCTATCTAGAAAAATGGAGATAGTGTTCAAATGAATCGCCAATTTCAAATACAAAATTATAAAAAAAGAAAAAATATGTTCGAATTATGAACTTAAAATATACTCACAAAAACCTAATTCTGATTAATATAGTCATTCCACAATTAATTTACAATTTCTTCTCGCACCGCACCCATCAAATTAAATTTACAAAATAATATTATATTTTTAAAAAATAAATTTACAACTGAACAAAATAATTTTCATAAGTTATAAAGTACTATTAAGCAATGTATTGGAACAAGATTTACGAACAAGATAATTTTCAAAGATATGCAACAAGATAATTTCCAAAGAATAAATTACATAAATTTTCTAAAATATGGAACAAGATAATTTTCAAAGAATAAATTACATAAATTTTCTAAAATATGGAACAAGATGATTTTCAAAAAATAAATTTTTAAACAAAATTTACAATAATTATGCAATGTATTGAAAAGTTTACAAAATAATATTAAATTTTCAAAATTTTGTAACAACACAAATTTTAAAAATATACTAGTCACCGAAAAAATAACCTCTATGGAGAAGTTTTCTAGAAAACAGCCTAATTTTTCAGTTTCTGAACAGGGCCGCAGTATTTCTATAGCAATAATTACATGACAAATTATGACGAGAAAATTAAGAGATCCACTAAAACAAAAAGAAGAATACAACGCTCACAACTCTAAACGCCTACCAACAGAGCAAGACAAAATACTCTCATTAATATATTAAAACAAAAATTACAAAAACAAAAATATACGAAAGTACTTTATTTCGGCATACAAAATCTTTAAAGATTCTAGCTAAATTTATAGCTAGGATCCTGCAATAAGTCGGAGTCTAAAATAAAGTAGAAATTTTCTGATATTACCTCTAAAATAGCTAGGATCCTGCAATCCAGAGCGCCACACTGAAAAACTTACTAGTTCCACAAACGCATTGAATTCGTGCAAACAAAACTGTTTAGAGAGCGCAAACGTATAAAGAATTTCCATTAAAATTAATTACGGAGATATTTTGAAATCAATCAACCGACTTTGATCTTGTTAGCTAGATCACTGTCAGTCTGATCGATCGGTGGTGCTTGGAATTCCAACTGATTTAGGAAAGAACTCGGCTGTATAAAGTGATCTTACTTACAGACATTGAGCACTTAGAGAGAGAGAGAGAGAGAGAGAGAGAGAGAGAGAGAGAGAGAGGTTGAAGAAGGTTATATTTGGAAGCTCCTTTCTGTTCTGTATTTATTTAGCAAACGGTGGGAAGAAATGTACAGTTCGGACATTAAAAACCCAAGATGACTTGGGATATGTTTTGGATCAATTGGGTGCTATTCTTTTTTTTTTGGGGGGGGGGGGGGGGGGGTTGACAGTATTTACCCTTCACAGCCAATACTATATACATTATATATATATAGTTTTTTCTGCGGAGGATTTATTTATGCCCCCCCTTAGTTCCATTTTTAGCGTTTCCAGCCCCCCATGAAGTAGAGGCCCCCCCGTTTTACTGTTTCGGAACAAATTTCGGACAAAAAATGCCTCGTACTATTATCAGTTCGGACGCTAAAAATATTCTATTTAGAAATATTTTTGAAAAAATTTTCAACATTAAAAGTTGTAGTTCTCGACGAGATCTACAACTTTCATGTTGAAAGTTTTTTTCAAAAAACTACTTTTCCAAACATGTGTTTTTGGCGGTCGGGGCCGAAGTGTAGACTCGGCCGAAATCCGCCTGGAAAACAGTATCGGACATTAAAAAACACCTATCTAGAAGCATTTTTTGAAAAAATTTTGAACATGAAAGTTGTAGATCTCGGCGAGATCTACAATTTTCATGTTCAAAATTTTTTTAAAAAATACTTCTAGATAGATGACCTCGGTGTCCAAATAGCAAGGGGTATTTTTGTCCGAATGCAGTTGAAATTGGTAATGATGGTTGATGTGATGGAGATGTGATGGGGAAGGGGTTGATTAGTAAGTTTTATAGTTTGAGGGAGGGTAGATAGTAATTTTCTTTATTTTCTTTCACAGCGATACTATATATGTTACAATATTTTCTATAGTTTTGGAAATACGAGGTTGTATTTTCTTTTACTTTTACTAGGTGATGAACAATCAATCAATTAATATTTTATGAAATAATCAAATTATAAAATCTTGTAGAATAAATCCAGTAATCTTTAATATTCTAATATCAAAATGCATTTACATTTAAGATTTTGTTTAGCTGAGGTATAAAAGTTCTATTTAAAGTTTTGTTTACATATTAATTATATATATATATAGTTAGGTATATATATTTGTTATGAGAACAACTATCACGTAATAGATTTTGGATGAACAGGAGAATAGGGTTAATTGACTAGAATTCCAACTGGCTGTAGAATAAGTTTCTAAACTAGGAAAGAAAAGTGAAGGACAATAGAATTCCAACCGACTGTAGAGAGAGAAGATGACGGAGAGAATAGGTGTTAATGAGGGACCGTTAGTTTTGGACGAATCGGTGAGAATTTCGGTTTTGAGTTCGGGAGTCCTAGCATTACTGTTTCTCTATTTATCATGAAAAAAAATTACAATGGTGTGGAATCTCTTCCTCCTATCTCCACATCGAAAAATTTCGAAGTGCCGAATCCTACATTTTAAGTATCTCAATTTTAATACTTTTAGATCAATCCTTTCGATCTAGCTCTGCCTGAACAACTGGACTCGTCGCTCTGCCATCCTTTCCTCCCCAAACGATCAGCGTCCGACGACACCATATCAACAAAAAAGTGTTTAATATGAAACTAACAGATGGATATGTGTGGTTCGTTGACTCCGACGGTGGTGCAGCTGAGAATCGCCCTGTGCGCCACCGCGTTCCTGCTAATCTCCTCCGGCACAGCCACACTCTGCCATCGCCGCGCCGTCCTCTCCTTTGTCAGCTCGCACACCGCCACCCCCTCACATTCGCTCTACTTGTATATATACACCCAATCCCCGCCAGCGAGAACATCGATCGCCGCGAACATTCCGCCGTCGAACCCTTCGTCCTTCACTCCGACCGTCTCCGCCAACTCCGACGGCATGATCCATCTCCTTGGACGTCCTCCGCCAAGCCCTCCGAGTTCACCTTCACCTCCCACAGGCCGAAACACATCGCCCGTCCGCCCGTCACTCCGGCGAAGCATTTAACTTACCCCCTGCTTGCGGAAGATAATCGCTGACGTGACGACCGTTGGGTCCGGCCGGAGAAAGAATGTGGACCCCACTCTCCAGCGGCCGGATTCGAACGCGGCGGTGGGCCGTTGCAAGCGCTCTAGCACAACAGTTTACTGTCCGCCGCCGCCGCCGACAGCCACGTGGGGGAGCGCCGAACCCTTCAGACCGCCGCATTGGTCGCCAGACTTCCACGCACGCTCGCCGACGGAGAAGACCTCGACGGGCACAAGGCTCAAAATCGAGACGAAATCGCGCCGCCGGCATCACGATCCGATCTCCGACGATCGGCGGCGACGGGATCCCGCCGCAGATTGCCGCGCGGGAACAGCGAACCATTTAAATTTGTTAACAGCAGAACAAGAAAGCTGGAGGATGGAATACGGCGGAAACGACGGATGCCACCGATAAAGCCGAGTGATCGGCCGCCGGCAACTGTTGGCAGGAGGAAGAAGACCAGGAACGGAAAGTGGATCGAAGGAGTGGACGGCAGAGATGGATGTCTGCGGCGGTTTCTGGAGGTAGACGACACGAGGAGTGTGCCGCCGGGCGGCGCGGAGGGCGGACGCGGCAGCACAAAGCGCGGGAGACGAGCGAGGTGTCGCCGGCGAGATCAGTGGCCGGAAGTCGGCTGAAGACCTCCGCCGCCACGTCAGCCGGAAGCGGCAGCGCCGCTGCCGATAATAAGAATTCCTCTTGTTGATCTAACGCCATTTGATTCTGAGATATTACTCAGAATGATTGAGTTGGAGATGGATGAGATCGCCAGGTCCATTATTTATAGTCAACGGTGGAGTACTGGAGTGGGTGGGACTAAATGTTGACAAATTTATTAATTCATTGATATCAGAATTTTGTGCAGTTAAATATACGATAATGAAATTATTTAGTTGGTGAAGTGGGCTCGAGATTGGAAAAATGGGAGCATCCGTACAGGTTAGAGATGGGGCCTGGTTGCCGAGTTTAGGTGCGTGTGAACAACCTCAGCCTCCCTATTATGTTTTAGCTTTTTTTCGTATTTTAGTTTTTAAGTAATAATTCAAAAATCTGATATGCAATTTATTTTTATTTATTTATTTATTTTGCTGCATTCTTGCATCGCCGGAGCATCCACAATTATTTATTGAGGGGCTCATCATCTAGAACAAGTGGGATGGATGACTTCTAAATCTTCATTTTATAGGAAATAAATCAGTTTAGAAGAACAAATTTGTTGGAATTCTCTTTCTTACACACCTAATATCTACAACTAGTTTTGTACCATATGATGCACGTATGTATAATAAGTCATATATATATATATATATATATATATATATATATATGTGGGAGGCACGTATATTTAGTCATATTATGGGGAGCCAATTTTTGCTATTAACTAATCAAAAATATGGGAGACTCAATTTTGCTAAATGTCCTAATCTAACCATCTAATAAATCCAAGGAGAGGAATAAAAGCAGCAAATAGTTTTAAGTATTATTCATAGGCATTAAATGAATCGGGGAGTGGAGTATGACTAATTATATTTAATTCGTAATATTAAGATATAGAAAATAAATAGGAATAATCAAAGCATATGGAAGCTGAAATGGACGTAAAGAAAGAGAACCACTCGATCATGCATGGATGGGTGTCGCCTCTGTTGAGATTATCTCTGATTGATCGATTGGTCTCCAACAGATGTGGATAAGAAGATCGATCAACACCCAAATTGTTCCCTACCAATTAATATCTGATTGTTTCTTTGTTTTACAATACTCTGATGATTACTTGGGTACCACAAACCTCTCTGATTGCGACTGCTAAGTTCGGTCGTCCCTTCCAACTTACACTTGCTTCAAATTCCAATCCACCTTTTATAACGGATTGACCGCAATCGTCTCTCAGCATCCTATTCGGTTAAATAAGTGGACCAATACTGATTTGCATGCAAATATAAATTTAAAAATAAAAGTTTATTTTTATCAACGTTGTTTGGCAAAATTTAACCAATTGTATTAATGTTGGTTGTTTTTTAATTATTGAACACTAGTTGGTATGAAAGTAATCGACCTTTTTTTTTTTTCCTGAGTCATAATTCCAATTTTATTTCTTGCAAGAAAAATTTACACTAAATTGACATAGAATGATATGCAAGAAATTTTATTAATAAGTAAGAGCCGATATCTGTTCAAGGGTTTCAACCGACAAAAGATGAAGTTGGTTATCAACATTTAAATTTAAGTTAAAAATATAATAAAGCTCATTTTAAAAGGTGCAGACAATATTTTGATAGTTTTATCTTCTTAAAATATGATTTTTACCATGCAATGATTTATTTCTGCGGGCGTTTTAGGTATCATGGGGGCATAAACCAGTACGAAGCCCCATTAACGTTAAGTATGAATTAGCCAACATGAGATCTGGGGATCTTATAGCTGGCAGCATATGGACTACTAAATAATATAAAAATTCAAAGAGGTGAACAACCGACTTTTTTTTTTTTTTCACTTAATTTGTGGGGGTTATTTCACTTCTTAACAGTCAAGTTTACAAAAAATAAATTTAAAATCTAAAGCTCAACTGACACGAAAAAATATCCGTAAGATTAAAAAAAAGGCTTTTTGAAATCCGTATAGTTAAAAATAGTTTTAAAATTCGCTTCAAATTCGTTAAATTTTAAAACTGTAAAATATCTATTTAAAAATATTTTTAATAAACTTTTCAACATAAAATTATAAATTTTAAAAATGCTCCAAAAATATATTTTTAAAATTATATAGATTTATGGTGAATATATTATTGTACACAACATTACTCAATTTCTAAAATGGGCACTGCTCTAGTAGTAACTATTGCTTATCTTACGGCTAAAATTCCAGAATGTGGGATATAAATCATAGTTTAATACTACTACCTGTATATTGTACAGAAGGTATATGATTTATGAAAATATAAAGGTTTATTGGTGAATATATTTAATAGCAAATATTGTGAAGTGAAATAAGCTTACACGCAATCTTAAGTAAGCTTAATAACTTCCTTTGTATAATTTCTAAAATCCAAATGAAAACCACAATATAAAAAATATTTTACGCCGTAAGTAAATACATACATCTAATTACATCCCACCTATATTATAAACGTTTATGTTTATCTTTTTTATTATATAATAAATAAATAAGAGCACAGAAACCACATCAACCAAGAGAATATATGTTGCATCTTCATTTATATATATATATATATATATATATATATATATAAAATGATACTCTATTTATAAATTTGTTGATTTCGATGTAAGCAGGTGCCTACTGATCAATAAATGTATATAATTGGAGGGTAGATGCATGTGATTAATATGAGAAAGAAAGAACAAAGGAAGAGTTAGAGTTCTACAGTAGCAAATTTTAATTAATTCTCCCATGTAATATATGTAATAATAATGTATATAATACTCCTCTCCCAATGGACTGATGGAGGTTAGTACTGGGCCTGCCTGCTTATTTCTTATTACTTTCTCACATCAATTCTTGGGCTCCCAGAGTTTCTCTCTCTATTTCTCCCAAAAAGTCATATATAATTTAAAGACCTTAATATGAAGAGCACCTTATATTTGTTTGGTAGAGGGATTGTTGTGAAGTTTGCTCTCTCTCTCTCTCTCTCTCTCTCTATATATATATATATATATATATATATCATTATGAACTACTTCATATTCAATTGTACAAAGATATGATCTTTTGTAAACCCCATGCGTGATGTACTAACTAATTAGAAAAGAAAAATCACTAGTGCATCCAAAATCACTGTCAAACTTGTCACCGACATATAAAACAAATCAACGTAAAAATTATTTTTGGGGTTCCTACTACAAGGAGTCTTTTTTAGATAATTTTATAATTTTTTTATTATTCATAGTGGTTTTTTTGGCGATTTTGTTGATAGCACTAATATTACTTAAATATGAATTTTTTAGGAACTGCTTACTTGGTGTACTAAATAATTAAGGGAAAAAAAAAAAAAGAAAAGCTGATGGTACATAATGAGGCTAATGAGAGGAGACAAGGAAAAAGTTAAGAGGACTCAGCAGCAATATTGTTGCTCAATATTGCTCACAGTAAAAAGTTTGTGCAGCGCTGTATTTTTCAATTTTTTTTTTTAAATTTTAAGATATCGAGACAAAATCTATCGACGTAGTGTTTTTCTAGGTTATTGCAGGACGCAGCTCTCCTGATGCTAACGCATCATGGTGTAGGAAATGGACGGCCGCGATCTGTATTTTATAGGTTTAAATTTTGATCATCATTTTAGTATACTTTTTGATATTTTATCGAAAAATCTTCAACTACAAAGTTATAAATCTTATCAAAATTTAAAACTTTGTAGTTTAAATTTTTTTTCAAAAAATACTTAAAAATAGATTAAATAAGTTGACGAATATTTTATATGAATTTTCAAGATCCGTATTTTACGGATCGGCCGATCGCGGCCGTATGTTTTCCTACCCTTGATTAGGGTGAATTAAGGGAAATTAAGGGAGCCGCGTCCGTTGTTGCATGTGTTATAAAATTATTTGGGTTTCCCAAGATAAGGACAAAGATACCCTCCCTGTTGATTCAGAATGAGATGGGCATGTTCCTTTGTTTAATAAGACCTCTCTATTTACTAATTGTTATTATGCGTTCAAATCCATAGGGAAGAAATATTTATAGTAATAACCTGTCTTTTAACCTATTGTTCTACATGGTTGGAAACTTTTTTTATTTTCTTTTTCTCAAAAAAAAAAAAAAAAAAAAAACGGTCGTCGAGACTGTCTCACACAGCTCGATTGGTAATTTGAGATTTTATCCCTATTTATAGTATTTATTTCTCAATGTGTTTGCTTTCCCTTATTTGGTGTGTGTATCTTTTCGTTTCTCGCATGCTTAGCCGAATATGGTTTGAGTTCACAACCTGCGAACTTCTTTCTTTATTGCTTAAGTGTGTATATTATACTTTGGTACTAGTCGTTTAGGCAGCAAATATTTTGAAAATAGCCACCTTTTAATATGGCCGTATATATTCTACTTTTATAGATTTTGTTATAGTAAGAAATAATATCAATATTCAAATGCAACAGTATAATAGAGAGGACGTATAATATATTTTGGTCAATTAATCTAAAAGGAAAAAATATTTATCTCAACAAACTACCCAACACACATAATTAATCTCTACCATACACGTGCCTCGTGATCCGCATAATTTTCTCGTGATCTACAAAAAATTAAAATTACAGATATATCATATGTGATTTTGATTGTGTCACGTCAGCACGTGTGATTTTTTGGAATGCATAGCAATTTAAAATTATGGCAGGATGTGTGCAATTTTAGTGTATTGGCTCATTGGGTGTTGGGTGAGAGTGATGAATTGTGAGTAGCTTTTTTCTGCAACTGTTGTGCAAGCAGAAGATGTAACATGTTATGTGTGAAGTTCCCAAGGAAGAAGAAGAAGAAGGAGAGAGAGAGAGAGAGAGAGAGAGAGAGAGAGAGAGAGAGAGAGAGAGAGAGAGAGAGAGAGAGAGAGAGATCTCAAGATCTTATGCTTGTTGGAGTGAGAAACAGAGTAATTATACACAGTGCCTGTCTTTAATATATTATCATTTTTATATATCATGATAGCATCCCTTAGATATTGTCATATCTGAATTGATTTAGACAAATTAAGTTTTGGAGCAAATTTTCCACATCAGTTCTTCATTTTTTTTCATTTTGTCCCTGTATTCAAGTTTCCTAAAAATATATTGTTTAGGAGACCTGATTCGATCAATCTTTAAAAAGGGGAGCTGATATGGGAATTATCCGTTAACGTTTTTTGAAATTCAGAAATCTATTTAAAAATTTTCGGAATATTCGTCACATTTTATTTGTATATTTTTATTTTAACTCAAATTTTTTTTGAAATTTTTAATTTTACAAAGTTGTCCGTATAGCTCCTACTTTATGTCAAAATTTAATTTGTGCTGTTATGACATGTATGATAATAACATATTAGTAAGATATAATTTTCAGAAGTATGATGCTTTATCTGAAAATAGAAATGGGACTTACATATCAGCCTCTCAACCTTTTAAATTTTATAAATAAATTTTTACTTTTATCCGTTAAATTTGACGCTCTAAAATATTGGGAAAATAGATGGACCTCCCTCCCTCCCTCCGTCCCTTCCAATTTGGGGATTTTATTGGGATATATGAAACCCTAATATTATATTATTATATTATTACAGGGGATTAATTAGCCTAAATTAGGGTTTAGAGCTTCTCTGCTCTGGTGATTTTGTTGTTGTTACTGTTTAGGGATTTGGTTACAACTATTCTCTCTTTCTCTCATCCACAATAATCTACTTGCGAGAATCAATATATTCCTCATATTTTAATTTTGGAATCAATATATTCCTCTCATATTTAAATTTTCGAGCCGATGGTGATATCTTTTAGCAGGTTATAAAAACCATATCATATTTTACGATAATTTCAAAGGATAAGATTTTCAAAAAGCCCAGGCCAAAGATGTTCACGACCTTACACTTGGCAGATAGAAAAGCCGGCTCTAAAGATGCTCATGGAATTTGCAAAGACATCGTTCTCAAATATGGAGGTCCAATTGTGTAAAAAAATAATTCAAAAGAATGATAATTTCGAACAGTCACATGTAGGTATTGTTTTGAAGCAATATTAGCAAACAATGGCTACATAACAAGGGCATTCAAAATTGCATATGACCACCACCCATGTGCTACATTATCACTAATAACAAGATTGGGCATCGGACGTCGTGGACTAATAAAAACAACTAAAAAACAGAAAAAGAGAGCACGATAACGACAATAATAACATCAAAAATACTATGGCCATTTTGTTTAATCGGGCTCTATAAATCGGCCAATGGTTTTACAATCTTATTCTTAAAGTCGGAGGCTATAGTTGTGTTCATCCGATATTTTAAATTAGTATGAGGTGTTACAAAACTTGGAAACATATCAGTGGTTTCATCGGCGCTATAATTAGAAATTTTCTGCAACTACTGCTAAATACTCGGAAATACCTTAATTTATCTGCCGAATAAGTATGGCCTGAAATACAAGGTTATCCATCCGAATGATTTAGAGGAATATTTGGAGGTCTAATGGTGCCAACAAATAGTTATGGATAGCCGATTTTGCAAATTAAGGTAATAGTAATAAGTGAGGGATAATTCCATATCAGTCCCTATTTTTTAAAATTTACCGGATCAGTCCCTGTCTAACAAGGACCTCATCTCCTCCCATGGGATGGATGGAATCATCAATTGATCAGGTGTAGAAAGAAAAGGCAAGATAGACAGTGACAGATCGAGCAGAGGCCACTTTCATTCATCGAGAGTGCCCTCCTCCATCTTTTCTTTTTTAACTATTTATTCGTTACTGTACACCTGTTATGTTGTTATTAACTACTTCTTTTTTTTTTCTTTAAAAAAAATTTTTTTTTTTTTTAAAATTTATATGACAAAAGGGATGGAATACCTAGAGATTAGAAAGCCATTTATGTGGGAAGCTGTCGTTAAAAAGTTGTTTAAACCCAAATCTTAAGACGAAAGTAAGTCAAACAGTGAAGAATAATTAGATAATCATAAAAATTATTTCTAAGATTGCACAAGCCATAATAAATATTTTCTATTTTTGTTATTTTTTTTAGCTCATTCTTATATGCTTTTATAAGCAGGTTGTTACGTTTTTACAAAAATGAATTATAAGAATATAAGTATATACACCTTTTTTTATATTTATTAATAAGAAATTTCCTAGTGGTCACATTAACCTTTTCAGAAATTAAAAAGATGGTGGTTCGCCAATCACTTTCTACTTTCTAGCTCATTGTTGGCTCAACAACTCCTACACCAAAACAGTAAAAATCTAGTAGTAGATAAAAGCAAAAAAGATAAAAAAAATAAATTACAAACATTTTTGTTAAAAAGAAACCCCTCTCAAAGATTTTTAAGTTATGGTATGAGAGTTTCTTTGGTTCCTTGTTCTTGTATGCGTGTAAAAAAAGCAGCTCCAAAAGTTTTTACTTTTTCTACTCCTCGTTCTCTCTGATGTACAGCATCCGCGTCCGTGTTATTCTTTGTCACTTTGCATTCTCTCTCTCTCTCTCTCTCTCTCCTCTCTCTCTCTCTCTCTCTCTCTTTCACATCTCCATTCCCCGAGATCAGAATGGGATTTGAGCTGTCAAAGATGATAGATTTGTGAAGAAGAAGAGAAAAAGGAAGAGTATACAGCAAGCCAAGATAGAATTTTGCGTCTTTGAGTTGGATTTTGGGAAGCTTTGTTGGATTTTGGTCATAAATGAAGAGTCTTGTGCTTAATTCTCTCCGGCTAGCGAACTAGGAAGCAGTTGTAGTAGTAGAGAGGGTGATGTTGATGATGGAGAAGAGGTTGTCGATGGTGTTGCTTGTTATCTGGTTTGAGATAGCTTCAGCATCTCTCTCACCCTCTGGGATTAACTACGAAGGTCTTTTCACTTTCTTTTATTAAAATTTCCTTGGTTTTAAGAGTTTATCTTATATTATTATTATTATTATTATTAAAAATTTGTTTAATATTTTGCACATTATGTTTGGGTAGTCTCTGCAATGATGAACACGGTGGGATGGTAAGATGGTTGTTCACTGTTATTTTGGTTAGTGCTTGCCTTGATTCTGTTTTGATTGTCCAATATTTCTGAAAAATACTGGTTGTCTTAAATATGAAATCCTGGTTTAATTCCTCTGGTAGAATTACATAACAGGTTTAATTTGGTCATATCTTTATTCTGCTAGCTATCTATATCTAAACTGCTCTGAGTTTTTATTTAAGAATAAGTTAAAGAAACATTGCTATGGAGTTTTTTGTTTTGCAATATTGTCTAGGTGTTAGAAATCTTCATGAGACAAGAAGAAATGTGAGCATTGTTGCATAACAATAGACTGAGAATGATTAATTTATATTTGAAGAATCCTTATCCTTGGGACCTAGAACACATATGAAAAATCTATTTTTTCTTGTAAACTCGTGCATTACATCTAATAAGGTCAAGAGTCTCAGATTTTGTAGGATCAAGGGGCGGCCTTAAGTCCCCTGCAAAAAAGGGTTCAGTACACAACTTAATCGCTGTAGACGACTAGGAAGTTTCACATTCCACAGCTCAGAATACACAAGTTGGATGGAAGCACGAAATTTCCTTTTTAATGTTTTGCGATATTGGGACCAAGCCACTAGCTTGCTTTATACGAAAATATTTGATTCGCAAGTACAATGTGAAGCTGTGGAATTGCGCTTTTTGCTTCCAACCTTAAGAAGTTTGGAGCACTAATAGATACTTCTGTCTCCCAACTGAGGGGGTGCACGTTCAACTTGGATGGAGATGAATTCTTTCAAAAAGCCTCATCTAAATATATTTGAACACTTTTGTTCCACCTAATAGTTTCTATCAAGGTACTTAGTATAAAATCGAGCCGAGTTTTGGTAAACTCAGATACTGGCATGTGCTGACTTTGCTAATGGTACCGTGCAACCGTCGACTGTGCCAATACACCATTTTTCAAAAGTAAAAGGAAAGCATTTAAAATTTGATTTAATAATTCATATAAGATTTTTTGATATGTGCCGTACTGATAACTGTCGGAACAGAGACGTTGCTAGATTACAGCTTGCACTTACTAAGGAAAGAGTATGTAGGTTGCTAGATCTTAGGGGATCCCGGCCGTTTAAACCTACATTTGATATCCTATGATAGGAAATTACAATATTCACAAAAGTGATATTTATTTAACTTAGTTATGTTTTAAGACTGTTGCCGCAAAACCCTTTTACTTTATTCCTTGCGGTTAGATGTGATTAGTTTGAGGTGATAAAATTATTTTCTCTTCTATATAAATATAGTTACATGAATGAACGATCTGCTTTCACAGTTACTTGTTAAGCATAGTGATCTATCTTTAAGATGTTGGCCTGTCTAATTGCAGTGGTAGCATTGATGGCCATAAAAATTGATCTAAACGACCCGTATAATGTGTTAGAGAATTGGGATATGAACTCTGTGGATCCCTGCAGCTGGAGGATGGTAACCTGCTCGTCAGATGGATCTGTTTCTGCTCTGTAAGATATTTCTTTTAGATCTAGTTGATGATTTCAATATTGGAAGTCTATGCACCTTTACATTATTATCCTTCTCTGTTCATTTCCATATTGTAGGGGATTACCCAGTCAAAGCCTGTCCGGTTCTTTGTCACCATCGATTTGGAATCTTACAAAATTTGCAGTCTGGGTGTAAGCGGAATCATTGCCTCCTTGCTTGTGTTTAAATATAAAATAGTTTGTTGGTAATCGTTGTTCGTAACTGATATGATATATTTATCGGGTCCCATGTAAGGCTGCTGCAGAATAAATACAGCATTATCTGGACGAATACCAGCTAATATTGCAAAGCTTGAAAAGCTCCAGACGTTGGATCTTTCAAACAATCATTTCAGTGGGGATATTCCTAGTTCCTTGGGGGATCTGAAGAATCTCAACTACTTGTAAGATCTACGTGTCTATTGCTGATAGTGTGTTTTTTTTTTTTAAAACTCTTACATATTTGTAATGAACTTGCTGTATCAGATGGTTTCTGGAAGTGAACTCACTATTTTTTGTATTTTCCGCAATTTTAAACAAGTCAGGAGGCTGAATAATAACAGTCTTTCTGGACCCTGCCCGGATTCGTTATCCAATATCGCTGGTCTCACTCTCTTGTACGTTTTTTAATCTTCTGTCTCTTGCTTATACTTTTAGTTTCTAAAATTCTGTGCATTTTTGCTGGTAATTCAAAGTTGAGATACTAAACGTGCTCTTTGTTGGTACTACACAGGGATCTTTCATACAACAATTTAAGTGGTCCATTACCCAGAATATCTTCAAGAACCTTCAGGTAAGTTTGCGATCTGATTACTTAAAACTCGTTTGTTAAGTCATTCTTTATCAACATTTTTTTTTGTCAGCATTGTTGGGAACCCATTAATATGCGGAGCAAACTCAGATAACAATTGTTCGGTATCACTGGATCCAATTTCCTACCCACCGGATAATTTAAAATGTGAGTTGTTCACAAGCTGAAGGAGGAATTATATTTCTACTGATGATCTAGGGAAAAGGAAAATGGGACATTTTTTCCTCCTAAGCATTCTAACAAATTAGTCTCATTGACTTTCAGCTCAGTCACAATCTTTAGGATCAAAAAGCCGTCATGTGGCGATTGCCCTTGGTGCTGGTGTTGGATCTGCTGCTTTACTGATCGTCGTCGTTTTCATGCTTCTATGGTGGAGACATAGACACAACCAGCAAGTCTTCTTTGATGTGAATGGTTTGCTTCTTTAGAACCCAAATTCTAAGTATTATTTCCTTTTAAATATTAGAAGATGCCACGACTTAATTTCCTTATTACGCGTGCACTTGGAAAAATACACAGCAACAATCTTGATTAGTTATAGTTTGTCTTTCTTTTACTTCCATATCTATTTCTTTCACACGTCATCACTCTCTCTCTCTCTCTCTCTCTCTCTCTCTCTCTCTCTCTCTCTCTCTATTAGCTGTACATATATAACTATAGTCTCATCTGTGCTCATACAAGATTTTCTCTTAAGGTATGGGGTTTCATTATTTATATCTCAAATGATTAGATACTTTATTCACTATTAGGTTATAGGAAATGCAAGAAATTATCACAGCTTGTAGAGAGTACTGAACCTTTTTATGAGAACGGACTAAGGGTGCTGGATTTTGAGGCCAACATTTGCTTTTAGTTTTTCTTTTTCAAGATATCCATTGTAATTTTGACAATCTATCATTATTATTTTTTAAGATCAATATGATCCAAGAAGTCTGCTGGGTCATCTCAAAGGTTTCCTTAAGGAGCTCAGAAAGCCACAAACCATTCAATCCAAAATATTTTGGGAATAAGGGTGGATATGGCATGTATACAAAGGTAGCTTACGCGATGGTACAGGTTGTGTGGTTGAAACGGCTAAGAGATTAAACATTGTCGGAGGGGAAGTTCAGTCAAACAGGAAGGGTTGAAATTATTAAGCCTTGCCGGTACAGCGGAACCTTTCTAAGGCTTTACGGTTTTGTACACCGAGAACGAGAGACCTTTAGTATACCCTTTTGCCAAATGGAAGTGTTGCATCTCAATTAAGAGGTGAGGCTGCTTGACCACTCTTATTTATCATCTTAATATCCCAAGTTCAACCCCTTCTTACCTAAATTCACACTATCAACGTATGATGTATTGGGGTGCGACGTTTTGCGTGACTGGATGGGGCGCTTATGAACCGTTGGACCACCCAGGTTAAATCCCAGCGTCGACTGCTGCTGTCCCTCTTCAGCACGGCAGCGGGTACGCACATGTACGCCCTCCACACGTGACGGATATGTTGCGCGCAAACTGTATGATGTCTTGTTTGACTGTTTTATGCAGAACATCTTCATGGCAGGGCCACTTTAGATTGGTCAAGGAGAAAAGAATAGCGTTGGGAACTGCAAGGGATTGGTTTATTGCATGCAGTGTGACCCCAGCATTAATTCACCGTGGACGTTAGGCCAGCGAAACTATCTTCTAGACGAGATTTTGAAGCAGTTGTAGGGGATTTTGGGTAGCGAAGCTTTTTAGATTCACGAGAGTCGCATGTGACGAACAGCAGTTAGAGACGGTAGGACAATCAGCTCCAGAATATTTGTCACCGGGCAATCAGTCGGAAAAGACAGATTGTGATTTGGCTTTGGTTGTCTGTTGGTTGATATACGGGTCAGAAAGCACTCGGACCTTTGGAGTTGGTTAGAAACCAGAAAGCGTTATGCTTGACTTGGTGAGTGCCATCAATTCCCAAATGCTTGCAGTCATTCTTGTTAGTCCACACTTAGACTAATGACTATCTATTACAAAAATTTTCTACGTGAACTTCGAATTTAGTGGGAAAATGCTACTTACTTAAGGTAATGTGATCTTGTATCGAGGTTGACATGGAGGACAGTCGGTTATCTGGTGCTGGACTACCATGTCAACAATCTTAATGCACATAAGGCCGAAATGGTTTATCAATAGCATTAATCTATTTATGCATGTTGAAAGCACTTTAGAGATCTAATATGTGGTAGTATCGCACATGTATATCCATGGAGATTTTTTTTTTTTTTTTTTTGAGATTATCGTGGTGGACCCCGTAATGCGAGCACACGCCCCTGTAGGGACCTCAAGCTCCGACGACGCTATGGGATCCGAGTACAGGCCTTCCATAAAAGAGGGCTCATGTCACGGGGTACAAAAGATTTTTAGAAAATCCTGCGAGGGATTAAGATTTGACATGAAGTTAACAGTCAGCTTGTATTTCAAATGAATTTTGCACCCTATAAATTAAGTTCAACCCTGTCTTTCTTTGCCTATATATAGGTCAAGGAACTTCATCAAGAAAACAAGCTCAACATTATGGTGGACAAGGACCTAAAAAGCAACTACGACAAGGCTGAGTTGGAGGAGATGGTGCAAATTGCACTGCTATGCACGCAATATAATCCCTGCCACGGCCCAAGATGTCCGAGGTTTTGCAGTGTTGAGAGGCACGAGGCTTGCAGAGAAATGGAGTATGTCGCAGAAGGACCGATACTCACAGGTACGGTTCCTCAGAGAACCAAGTCCACGGTACTTGGAACTTTGTTGATGAATCATCGCTTGTAGTTGAGCGCAAATGACTGTCGGTCCAAGTGACACAGTTTCATATACTTAGATTTGTATATTCTCATTTTTTAGTGCTTTAGAATGAAAAAGGAAAAACGTTTCACTGTTTTATTGGAGGGTGTGAAATTTTTGTGTTTATAGTAGTTTTGCCTTCGAATGACCCAACCTGTATAAAAACGAAGGGAAATGAAAGTTTACGAGGCTGTGTTTGATGTTTGCTGACTCAAAATTTTGTAGCTACTAAAATGTTCTCGACGGAGTTAAATTGATGTGATTAGGATTTGCAATTCTAATGTCGGTAGAGTGAGGACTTTAGTGATTCCAATTTTGAAGTGATTGTGAAAGTAACTTGTATGTCAGATATAGTTTGATGTCTAATACTGCACATATTTGTAGTGGGATTCTTTAGCTGTGCCATTGAGTTGCAAAAAAAATATGAACAACTTGTACTAATAGAAGATTTGAGATCGGTTTTTTTTTTTTTTTTTTCTGGAGGACAATTGGTTGTCAAGATCTTTCCTCTTAACCCAAGACGACCAGAGATCTCCTCGTCACAAAGCAGCAAGAACAGACAGCAAGTGTTTTGAACCAATTCAATGCCTGCTAACCCCTCATCTAATTTCTGAGTGCGATCAAGCCATTGATTGTTGTTGGTAGAAACAAAATGGTTATCTTTTCTTTGTTGCGATGAATGTTACAATCAAAGGCCAAAATGATGATCTCTATTTGTTATCATTTTGAAATTGATAATGCTACTTTCCTAAACTCGCGCGACAATGAGATGTCCATATCCATGAACATTAATAGTAAGGTGACGAACATATTTGCGCTACACATTCTATTCCCATCGTGAGTGCAAATCATAATAGGAATAGGCAGAGTTATGTATAATCATGTTAAGTTTCTCCAAAATGTAATGCTGTACTCTGCTGCAAAGAGTTTAAACGAGATAATATCACTTTATCTCAACACCGGCATGTAGCGGCAGACTGGGGTAATCGAGAACATGATTATTAACTTATTATTTTATAAACCTGAAAAAGCAAATGCTGAACGAAAAAAAAAAAGCAGCTCCAACAAAAATCAATGGTTGCAACTTATCAACCTACAATTTACAGCCAGTATACAAAGATGCTATGTTACAACACTTTAGAACCATAAACACTTATTAATACATATACTGGTAGCACAAAACTTAATAGCATCATAAGAAGTGGAGCACGATATTTATATTGTTTTGATCGGATTATAGAACGTCGGTTAACCATGTTAATTATGATCAAATAATATCGTTCTTATAGTTCTTTTAACACATAAGAACCGAAATATACATAATATCTCCAACCAAGTAGGTCTTAGCGGCTTCATTGATCCCAATCTCAATTGAGCTAACCGAATACGCCAAAATGAATGGTTGGTGGATGTAAGGTTTATTATGATTCCCTATACAATCACAGTACCTCAGTATGCTTGAATACTGCTGTGAAAGCAGGTTATCATGGTACATTCGTGATATTTATAGAAGAACAATACAGGTCAAAGAACAACGAATTGGCAAATATGCTCTGGTCCCGTGGCTACATAACTCTGCCTGGTATTCACGCGGCTAGCATGTGCTTATGCTTGCTCACCACCCATTGTCTCTCTCGTCAATCTATACTATTACCTATTTACAAATACGTGACGTGGGTGCATACTCCATAGAAATGGATGAAGTAAGATAGTTTGAGAGACTTAGTCTCATGGACTCTCCACACCTCACGTCTAGTGTTATATATATTGAGATGTTAGGTAGACTAATGATCATGCTACATCACAGTGAAACGTTCCGAAAGTTTCTTCTGAGGTGCTTCCTTCATTTGTCGAGTAAGACTTCTTGCCCCTACGCGATTCTGAAGCTGTTGATTATTGCCACGCCAGAATGAAATTATTAACATGTTCCAAAAGAAGAAGTAAGAGCAAAGATACTTATAACATATTAGCATCAGTCTAGCATATTAAGATATTAGTGACATAGATTTGCCAAAACACACATTAGATACTCATTAAACCGAAAATTAATTTTATATTTATAATGATATTCAAATTCATGCTCTCAATGAGTACTAGCTTTAAGCAATGCCTGAAAGCATCGTAAAAAAAAGCAACAAAGGTACAACGAAACCTCAATTGTTAAATAATCAATGGGAGTAGGCCCGTAGCTTACCTTTTCCTAGATAAGTATCGCATTTGACTTTGAGGTTTCTATTACAGCGATGTGCCTTGAAATATGTTGGATTACATGTACTAAGTCTATATAATACACAGTAAATTAGTGTCGAATAACAAGTTAAGTAATATCAATTTATGAATCTCTAGTCAAAAAGATGAATATAAAAATTCTCTAAGACTTCCACATATTACCAATACATGCGCAAGAAGCACATATAACAATACGATTAATCAATTACTGAGCTCATAAAAACTTAGATATTAACTAAATATATTTGTATAGGACTGTGTATCATCCAGTGTCCCTCTAGGAGATAGTTGAAAATTCGATACATCTACATAAAGACATAAAATATCTGAAATGTGAGCTTGCTCAAGAAATCTAAGAATGAACAAAGACAACTAATAAACATTAAATACCCAATCATCAATAAAGTACCTAGGCCGTTTATGTCAGCTAGGGAAAATTTCTTCCTTGTCAGTGAGGTAGCTACCTAATACAGGTGTTAAGAATATCGGTTGTCCAAATATATATTCTAAGCGTAACAGGTTGGTTGGCAATAAGCCAATCTCGCAGATTACTCCAAGGAATAGATGACACTTATCAGCAATAAAGGATATTATAGTTATGACTCTAAATAACATTCAAATTTTTAGGAATCAGATAAAATTATGCGTTAGGTTCGCTAATGTCTTTAATCTTAAATTTTAATAGAGCACTAGTTTCCCAATCTTCCAATATTGCAATAATATTTTACGACAAGATTTTCGTTGACAGATTTGGAATACATCGAGAGGGGAGTTTCTGTGGTTCGCTTTCAACTGTTTAGTAGATTGATGGACACGCAGCAAAAAACATTACGATATCCAATTTTACTGCCACAAAACATTCTTGTACTCATAATTACAAACAAAAACATCTTAAATTCAACACATTAGTGAGCGATCATTCAATCTTTAATCAGCCCCTTGATTGTCTGCGATTGGTTGCGATTTCAGTATACGCGCACATATCGGATAGCAGGTTTCTTTTTGGCATTCATTCATATCAAAAGATATAAGGAATCACAGCTAAAATTGAATTCTACATAAACTTTTCAATATGTGAAATAATAATCACTATGATTTGCATGCACTCAGTGTCCCCATAAGATGATATCATTTTCTTGATTTATAGAGATCTACCGCCGCAAATCATTACAGGTCTGTAGAGGTTAGCATCATAGCCGGCCAAAGCCATAACAATACAAGATATAAACTATTTTATATGTAAGCATATGCTCGGCACACGAGCTTAACATATACCAAGTCATATAAAAGAACAAATCTAGTTATTTCAACGATACACATGTTGTCATCTTACGAACGATTGATTTGTTGCTTTAAAGGGGAACGTGTTCATTTTTGGAACTGAGGAAACATATCAAATGTGTACAGTTACTCGAGAGCAGCTATAGAAAAAATAATAATTTCAGAAAATAATACATCAAAGGGTATTAACATAAAAAACCGAGTTTCTGCTTCAATGTTCGATCAAACCTTTTAGTTTGAGAAAATGTTATGAATCAGCTCTCTATTGAATTTAGCAGCAAGGCGCCTTCAGAACGCTTCAAACACTTCAGTTTATAGACGGAGGGTAAGCCATGGTATTTACTCTCCCTGTATGAAAATGTTGCCGCGGCCATCGATCGGGTTAGCTAACTCAAATGAAATTTCCGGGGCACAAGTGCGTATCTTTCATAGTTTTGTAGATAACGCTTGCGACCCGAAGCCCAAAATGGGACCCAAATTGGAGTGCTAGCAAATTTGACAGAACATTATGGACATGTCTTTCTCCCTTATCTAATTGTATTGCTTGACGGCGGCTTTAGGATTCAATTTACGTTAAGACTCCTAAGTTTTATGGTATATTATGAGAGGTTTAATATTATGTTTATTCAGCTTCCTTTTATCAGAGTTTTTGTCTGTAAAAACCTTTGATCGATTTCAGTCCTATCCATATACGTCTTGTATTGTATTTACTTTTATAGGTCCCTCCCTTCAGTTTTTGTTTCTGCATTTATATACTTCTGTCTGATCTACTATATATTTATGTATGTTTACTTTTTAAAAAAATTTAATATAAAAGTTGTAATTTTATTAAGAATCGTACAATTTATTTTAATTCATGTCAATATATTAATATTTTTTTATATTAAAAAAAAAATTATCTTATAAATAAGTATTTTTGACGCTTGCCGAGAGACATGGTAGTTTAATAGTGGGTTTTTAGAAATTACAGAATCTTTATTTAATTCCCGCGCCATTTCCAGAAAATATTTTTAAATGAATCGTAATTAATTATCTTAAGTATTAGAAGTAGTTTTTTTTCGAAAAGTAAATGAATATTGATTCTATGATGTTTTAGTATCTCATCATAATATTTTATTATAATAACTATTCATATTAAATTTTTTTTATTTTACAAATAATAATAACTAGTTAACTGGTGAAGATGTGGTCACACTTTCGAGAACTGACTCATATTTTACGAGTGACCGGGCGCCTTAAATGTGATTAGACCAAATAAACTTGCTATAATCAGAGTTCGTTAAACATAGTCGGACTGGATTTTTTGACTTTCTGCGCAATAGGGTTTTGGCTTTGTACCCAAACAGAAAATAGCTCCCTTGGGTTTTTGTTCATATAATTAATATACATGTTCTCTATTGGAACAGTTTACACTTCTAGGTCTAGTATATTCGTACATTATAACCATATTATTTAAGGCTACTAGTATTCGCCTACTTAGTTATAGCATGTTAATTATTCTTAAATTTCATATGGAAACAAAATTTATGCGTAATGCTAGTTTCAATTGATTATTTATAGTGAAGTATACATACTATAGATAAAAAAAAAACAATAATATGACTACAAACGAAAATAGAGTGAACAGTATCCAAAGAAAAAGAAATAGAAACAAGGGGTCGATTGTGTAGCCGCAGTCCAAAACCAGGTCGATACCCCCCTCCGCGGCTAATACTACCCCATCGTAAAATATGTCATGCCGTAACGATCAGTATTTTTTTTGTAAAAAAAAAAATTTTAATTATGAAAGTTATAAAAAGTTTGGATGAGATCTATAAACCTTTCCATGTCCAAATTTTTTTTTTCAAAAAATTACTTCTAAATAGATATTTTAGACTTTCGAAATTTCAGCGGATTAAGCAGATCTGGATTCAAAACCTGATTAACACTTCGGGCGTCAAAATACTTATTTATAAGTATTTTTTAAAAAAATATTGAAAATAAAAATTGTAGATCTTAATAAAATTTACAACTTTTATATTAAATTTTTTTTAAAAAAAATATTGATATAGTGGTCCAATATAGAGGACACAAAAACGAGGGAGGGACTAAAAAGTAAATCGCTAAAGTATAGGGCTGAAAACGTAAGGTTTGCAAATGGGGGCTGAAAACAAATTAAACCAAAAAACAATTAGGGTTAACGTAAATGAATCCTAGCCGCCGTCAGCAATCATTAAAAGGGGGCAAGATGCCTTGTCGTATTCCACTCCAGATTTGGGTTGGGGTTAGGTATCCACCCTCCCCGATTTCATTGAGCTCCGATCGATGGCCGGCGGCAATTTCATGGGGAGAGTAATCAGCTACCTCGTTAACGAGGTTGTTTGTCGAAGCCTCGCTAAACAAGTAAGCGATCTACTTATCTTTCACAAAGTTGACGAACATAAGAAATGGTTTTATGTATACTTTGATGTATATTTCTGAAATTTTGTCTATGTGCTTCATAATCTGGTCATTGGATATGTTTCTCAGTTCCAAAATGAACTCGTTCCCTTGAAGCAAAATCAATC
The DNA here is from genome assembly GCA_002076135.1 of Xerophyta viscosa. NCBI lineage: Eukaryota > Viridiplantae > Streptophyta > Magnoliopsida > Pandanales > Velloziaceae > Xerophyta > Xerophyta viscosa. Next base: position 116,781 of record MJHO01000219.1, on the reverse strand, counting down.
CGTTGTAGTCGCTTATCGTTGAATCCAATTGTTCTTCTATAGCATTGTAATTTTGTGGCGATTACATAAATATTTATATTATTGTTATGGCTTGTGGCGGCTGTGATGAATCTACAGACCTGTAATGATTTTTGCGGGGATGATCGCATAATCAAAGAACATCTAAGGGGCTGAGCTGCCAAGTAGTGATTATTTATTTCACATTTTGAAGTTTTATAGATTATTTTCTGTCCATTATATTTTGATGATGATGCCATATACCTGTATGGATTGCGGATATGATCGCAACTTTGAACATCTAAGGGGCTGAGATGATGATCGTCATGTGTTGATTGATTTTTGTTTGTATTATGAGCAAAATGTTTGTGGCATATGGAACGTATGTTCTTGTGGTCATTCTATAACAGTGAAGCGAAATGGAAACTTCCCCTCGCTATCCGATGTAGATTTGTCTATTTTGCATTTGGAAGTTGGGGAATACGTGCTTCGATTTAGATAAGACATAGCGAACTTACTGCTACTTTTAGTGTTTCTCTAATTTGAATGTTTTGGTCATAACTTATATTTTATTTTGTATGTCAGTTTTACTTTGTACTGATGATTGTTGCACTGGTTACCTGAATATGATATTTGGACAACCGTTTTTCTCGTTTCCCTGCACAAAACGGCTATGTCTTTATTGATGTATGGTTTAAGTTTTTAGTTTTCTTTTTTTGTTCTTGAGCAGCTCCACATTTCAGATATTTATGTCTTTCATTGTTGTATCGAATTTTTTAACATCTTAGGGGCTGAGATGACCGTCCTATAAAATATTTAGTTAAATCAGTTTTTTGTTAGTAATGATTAATCGGTATTTGTTATATGTGCTTCTTGCGATGAGGTTTGTGGAGTATTGAATTTTATTCTCTTGCTTAAGTCTTATGGATATATAAATTTGTTTTCTAATTTCTGTGTTTTATTTGCTTGTACAGTCCAACATTTCAGAGATTCGCTGTTAGAACCTCAAAGTCAATGGAAGAGCTATCTAGGAAAGGTAAGCTTGCCCTCTCATGATTTTTAACATTGATTTTGTACCCTTGTTGCTTTTTTGTTTGCAGAAATGGACTTTTGCAGAATTTGACATAAAATAAATTTTCGGTTTGTATTTATTGTTTGAACTTTTGTACTAAACTTGTAATATGTTAGTTATGTTTTAGTATCTTGCTTACTTTCTTTTTGGAACTGTTAATAATTTCTTTGTGGATTCACAGCTTCAGAAGCTAGGGAAGAGCTTCTCGAGCAAATGAAGGAAGCATCAAGAAACTTGGACGTACGTGTTTAAATCATTGTCTACTACCATTCAATATTATGCTAGCGGTGGTGTTGGATCTGAGTATTTTATATTATTTCTTTCTTTGCAGTCTTTTAAAAGGCAATAAAGTTGACAGAAGACAATTGCAAGCAAGCCTTGCACGGTGATACAGCAATTTGTGCACGGCCATGTATATTCTTCTAAATGGCATATTTGATCGTGTTTGATGTATGTTCTTTATATCACATGACATGATAAACTTCAAGGATTCGAGCAATAGGACTGTGATTGTGATAGGGAGCATAATAATGAGACTAGTAGTGCCTTATAAACTCAATCCCAAACATTTTTGGTTGTAGGCTCAATTGAGATTGGGATCAATGAAGCCGCTAAGACCTACTTGGTTGGAGATATGTATGTATATTTCGGTTCTTATGTGTTAAAAGAACTATAATGTATATTTGAATCAATGTAAGTCTGATCAAACATATAATGTGCTTTCTAGATTGTATTAAGTTTTGTGCTACCAGTATATGTATTAATAAGTGTTTATGGTTCTAAAGTGTTGTAACATAGCATCTTTGTATACTGGCTGTAAATTGTAGGTTGATAAGTTGCAACTAATGATTTTTGTTGGAGCTGCTTTTTTGGTTGAGCATTTACTTTTTTCAGGTTCCTACCAACAGCCATCAATGGAAATAGCTATTGCTTTCTTATTGCTCCATAGGTGTTCCAACTCCTTTTTTCTTATATTCGGTTATGTAAGCTTGACCGCGCTCGAAATTGGATGAGCGGTCAACAGTCTCTGGTCGTCTTGGGTTAAGAGGAAAGATCTTGACAATCAATTGTCCTCCAGAAAAACCGAACCCCGAATGTCGACATATCATGTAGCTCATACATTTTAGTACCTGTCGTTCATATTTTTGTTGCAACTCAATGGCACAGCTAAACAATCGCACTACAAATATGTGCAGTATTAGACATCAAACTATATCGACTTTGACATGCATGTTACTTTCATAATCACTTCAAAATTGGAATCACAAAATTGCAAATCCTAATCACATCAATTTAACTCCGTCGAGAATATTTTAGTAGCTACAAAATTTTGAGTCAGCAAACATCAAACATAGCCTCATAAACTTTCATTTCCCTTCGTTTTTATACAGGTTGGGTCATTCCAAGGCAAAACTACTATGAACACAAAAATTTCACACCATCAATATAACACTGAAACATTTTTCCTTTTTCATTCTAAAGCACTAAAAAATGAGAATATACAAATCTAAGTATATGAAACTGTGTCATCTTGGACCTGACAGTTCAATTGCCTCAACTACAAGCGATGATTCATCAACAAAGTCCAAGTACCGTGGACTTGGTTGCTCTGAGGACCGTGACCTTGGAGTATCGGTCTTCTGCGACAACTCCCATTTCTCTGCAAGCTCGTCGCCCTCAAGCATCCGCAAAACCTCGGACATCTTGGGCCGCTGGCAGGGATTATATTGCGTGCATAGCAGTGCGATTTGCACCATCTCCTCCAACTCAGCCTTGTCGTAGTTGCTTTTTAGGTCCTTGTCCACCATAATGTTGAGCTTGTTTTCTTGATGAAGTTCCTTGACCTATATATAGGTAAAGAAAGATAGGGTTGAACTTAAATTATAGGGTGCAAAATTCATTTGAAATACAAGCTGACTGTTAACTTCATGTCAGATCTTAATCCCTCGCATGATTTTCTAAAAAATCTTTTGTACCCATGACAAGAAGCCCTCGTTCCATGGAAGGCCTGTCTATGGATCCCAGAGCCGTCGGTCGGCTGGGTGTGGGGGTTTCCCGCGAGTTTGAGTCCCTACGGGGTGTGCGCTCGCATTCGGGTTCCACCAAGTAATCTAAAAAAAACAAAAAAAAAAAAAAGTCTGGCATGGATGTAACATGTGCTATAATTACCACATATTAGATCTCTAGGGTTGCTTTCAAAACAATGCATAATTAGATGAATGCTATTGATAGCCATTTCGCCTTATGTGCATTAAGATTGTTGACATGGTAGTCCAGCACCAGATAACCGACTGTCCTCCATGTCAACCTCCATACAAATCAAGATCACATTACCTTAATAAGTAGCATTTTCCCACTAAATTTGAAGTCACGTAGAAATATTTTGTAATAGATAGTCATATAGTCTAAGTGTGGACTAACACAAAAATGACTGCAAGCATTTGGGAATTGATGGCACTCACCCAGTCAAGCATAACGCCTTTCTGGTTTGCAACACGTCCAAAGTCGAGTGCTTTCTGACCCGTAATCAACTCGAGCAACAGGATGCCAAAGCCAAATACATCTGTCTTCTCCGATGATTGCCCGGTTGACAAATATTCTGGAGCTATGTGTCCTACCGTTCCTCTAACTGCTGTCGTCACATGCGACTCTCGGTGATCTAAAAGCTTCGCTAACCCAAAATCCCCTACAACTGCTTCAAAATCTTCGTCTAGAAGAATGTTCGCTGCCTTAACATCACGGTGAATTATTCTGGGGTCACACTGCTCATGCAAATAAACCAATCCCCTTGCAGTTCCCAACGCTATTCTCTTTCTCCTTGACCAATCTAAAGTTGGCCTGCCGTGAAGATGTTCTGCATAAAACAGTCAAACAAGACATCATACATTTTTTATTTTTTATTTAGGGTCATTAACTCATTCGCGCCGGCGCACACTCGCCGGGATACTTGGCTCAACCCAGGAGGACCGCTGCACACTCATCCAACCCACCTGGGCTTCAGGCCTTTTGCGCGCAACGTACCCGTCACGCGTGGAGGGCGCACACGTGCGTACCCGCTGCCGTGCTGAAGAGAGACAGCAGCGGTCGACGCTGGGATTCGAACCTGGGTGGTCACGGTTTATGAGCCGCGCCCCATCCAGTCACCCCAACGTCGCACCCCACAAGACATCATACATTGATAGTGTGAATTTAGGTAAAGAGGGGTTGAACTTGGGATATTAAGATGATAGCAATAGTGGTCAAGGAGCCTCACCTCTTAATTGAGATGCAACACTTCCATTTGGCATATAAGGGTATACTAGGAGTCTCTCATTCTCGGTGGTACAAAAACCGTAAAGCCTTAGAAGGTTCCGGTGTACGGCCAAGCTTATCATTTCAACTTCTGTTTGGAACTGAACTTCCCCTCCGACAATGTTGTAATCTCTTAGCCGTTTCACAGCTACAACTGTACCATCGCGTAAGCTACCTTTGTATACGATGCCATATCCACCTTTTCCCAAAATATTTTTTGGATTGAAATGGTTTGTGGCTGTTCTGAGCTCCTTAAAGGAAAACCTTTTGAGATGACCCAAGCAGACTTCTGGATCATATTGATCTTAAAAAAATAATAATGATAATTGTCAAAATTACACGGATATCTTGAAAAAGAAAAACTAAAACACATGTTCATAGGGCAAAATCCCATGGTACAAGTGGTGAAAATAGCTATGTGACCGCAAAATCCAGCACCCTTAGTCCGTTCTCATAAAAAGGTTCAGTACTCTCTACAAGCTGTGATAATTTCTTGCATTTCCTATAACCTAATAGTGAATAAAGTATCTAATCATTTGAGATATAATAATGAAACTCCATACCTTAAGGAAGAGTTAAATCTTTGTAATGAGCATAGATTGAAGACTACAAGTATATTGTACAGCTAATAGTAGAGAGAGAGAGAGAGAGAGCGACGACGTGTGAAAGAAATAGATATGGAAGTAAAAGAAAGAATACTATAACTATGTTCTTATTTACTCAAACATCCAAATCGAAAATGCCATGGGTTTTCCAAAATCCATTCACATGTATCAAATCGATTACTTCTTTCTAACTATTTCGATGTTGAAAACTTAAATTCACGACATGAACCTAACCCAAAATTATAATCTTCAACATGTCAACATGTTTTCTTGGACGGTTTAAGATCATTGCTATCCAAATATCTTATTTATTCAATACAAAAACTATTGCAGGCAATTTTTTTGGCAAGCATACAGAGGAAGATATGAAGAGCAGCCTAGAACGTGTATTTTTCCAAGTGCACACGTAATAGGAAATTAAGTCGTGGCTCCCTTCTAATAATTTAAAAGGAAATAATACTTAAGAATATGGGTTCCTAAAGAAAGCAAACCATTAACATCAAAGAAGATTTGGCTGGTTGTTCTATGTTCCACCATAGAGCATGAAAACAACCAACGATCAGTAAAAGGCAGCAGAATCCAACACCAGCACAGGGCAACGCCACATGAGGGCTTTTTTTGATTTCCTAAAGATTGTGACTGAGCCTGAAAGTCAATGAGACTAATTTGTTAGAAAATGCCTTTAGGAGGAAAAAATGTCCCATTTTCCTTTTTTTCCCCTAAGATCATCAGTAAGGAAATATAATTCCTCTTTCAGCTGTGAACAACTCACATTTTAAAATTATCCGGTGGTAGGAAATTGGAATCCAGTGATACCGAACAATTGTTATCTGATTTGCTTCGCGCATATTAAATTGGGTTCAACAATGCTGACCAAAAAAAAATGTTGATAAAGATGACTAACAAAACGAGTTTTAAGTAATAGATCGCCAAACTTACCTGGAAGGTTCTTGAAGATAATTTCTGGGTAATGGACCAACTTAAATTGTTGTATGAAAGATCCCTGTGTAGTACCAACAAAAGCACGTTTTTTAGTATCTCAACTCCGAATTAACAGCAAAAATGCACAGAATTTTAGAAACTAAAAGTATAAGCAAGAGACAGAAGATTAAAAAACGTACAAGAGAGTGAGACCAGCGATATTGGATAACGAATCCGGGCAGGGTCCAGAAAGACTGTTATTATTCAAGCCTCCTGACTTGTTTAAAATTGCGGGAAAAATACAAAAAATAGTAAAGTTTCACTTCCAGAAACATCTGATAGAGCAAGTTCATTTACAAATATGTTAAGAGTTTAAGAACAAAAACACATTACAGCAATAGACAAGTAGAATCTTACAGTAGTTTGAGATCTTTCAGTATCCCCAAGGAACTAGGAATTCCCCTGAAATGATTGTTTGAAAGTATCAACGTCTGGAGCTTTTCAAGCTTTGCAATATTAGCTGGTATTCGTCCAGATATGTGATTATTCTGCAGCAGCCTACAAACCCAATAAATATATCATATCAGTTTATGAACAAATATTACCAACAAACTATGAACAACATTGTTTGCATTCTTTGATGCAGGCAAGGAGGTAAGGATCGGCTTACACAGACTGCAAATTTGTAAGATTCCCATCGATGGTGAATAAAGAACCGGACAGGCTTTGACTGGGTAGATCCCCTAACAATATGGAAATGAAACAGAGAAGGATAATAATGTAAAGGTGCAGGTTACTGAGCAATATGACTTCCAATATTGAATATCAGCAACTAGAATCTAAATAGAAATATTTATCAGAGAGAAACAGGATTTCCATCTGACAGCAGTTACCATTCCCCCAGCTGCAGGGATCCACAGAGTTCATATCCCAATTTCTCTAACACATTATACGGGTCGTTTAGATCAATTTTTATGGCCATCCAAGCTCCACTATATCGCATTAGACAGGGCAAACATCTTAAAGATAGATTCACTATGCTTAACAAGTAACCTGTGAAAGCAGATCGTTCATTCATGTAACTACATTTATATGAAGAGAAAATATTTTAATACTCAAACTAATCACATCTAACTGCAAGGAATACACCAAAGGGGGTTTTGGGCAACAGTCTTAAAACATATCTAAGTGAAATAAGGATCACTATTGTGAATATAGCAATTTCCTATCATTGGATATTAAATGTAGGTCTAAACGGTCGGGATCCCTTAAGATCTAGCAACCTAGATACTCTTTCCTTTAGTAAGTGCAAGCTGTATTTACAACGTCTCTATTCCCACAATTATCAGTATGGCACATATCAAAAATCTTATATGATTATTAAATTAAATTTTAAATGCTTTCCTTTTACTTTTGAAAAAATAATGTATTGGCACGGTTGACGGTTGCATGGTACCATTAGCAAAATCAGCACATGCCGGTATCTGAATTTACCAAACCTCGGATCCATTCCGCACTAAATACCTTGATAGAAAATATTAGGCGGAACAAAAGTGTTCAAATATATTCAGATGAGGCTTTTCGAAAGAATTCATCTCCATCCCAGTAAAGGGAAAGATAAGGGCACGACCCCAAGTTGAATGTGCACCCCTCGATTGGTAGATAGAAGTATCTATTAGTGCTCCTAACTTCTTAAGGTTAGAAGCAAAAAGCGCAAATCCAAGCTTCACATTGTACTTGCGAATCAAATGTTTTTGTATAAAGCAAGCTAGTGGGCTTGTCCAATATCGCAAACATTAAAAAGGAAATTTCGGCTTCCCATCCAACCTTGTGTATGCTTGAGCTGTGGAATGTGAACTCCTAGTTCGTCTACAGGATAGTTGTGTATGAACCTTTTTGAGGACTTAAGGCCGCCCCTTGATCCTACAAAATCTGAGACTCTTGACCTTATTAGATGTAATGCACGAGTTTACAAGAAAATATAGATTTTTCATATGTGTTTAGTCCCAAGGATAAGGGATTCTCAAAATAGTAATTAATCATTCTCAGTCTATTGTTTGCAACAATGCTCAACATTTCTTCTTGTCTCAATGGAAAGATTCTAACACCTAGACAATATGCAAAACAAAACCCATAAGCATGTTTCTTTAACTTAATTCTTAAAATAAAACTCAGGCAGTTAGAATAGATAGCTAGCAGAAGTAAAATATGACCAATTAAACCTGTTATGTAATCTACCAGAGGAATAAACCAGGATTTCAATATTTTTCAAGAACAACCAGTATTTTTCAGAAATATTGGACATATCAAACAGAAATCAAGGCAAAGCACTAACCAAAATAACAGTGAACAACCATCTTACATCCCCAGTGCCGGTTCATCATTGCAGAGACGACCAAACATAATGTGCAAAATAATTAACAATTTTTAATAATAATAATAATAATAATATAAGAAAACTCTTAAATAACCAAGGCAATTTTAATAAAAGAAAGTGAAAAGGGACCTTCGTGTTTAATCCCAGAGGGTTGAGAAGAAGATTGCTGAGCTATCTCAAACCAGATAACAAGCAAACCATCGACACCCTTCTCCATCATCACTATTCTACCTCTCCTTACTACTACATTGACTTCCTAGTTTCGCCTAAGCCGGAGAGAATTAAGCACAAGACTCTTCATTTATGACCAAAATCCACCAAAAGCTTTCCCAAAAAACCAACTCAAAGGACGCAAAATATATCTTTGGCTTGCTGTATACTCTTCCTTTCTCTTCTTCTTCACAAATCTATCATCTTTGGCAGCTCAAAATCCATTCTGATCTCGGGGAATGGAGATGTGAGAGAGAGCGAGAGAGAGAGAGAGAATGCAAAGTGACAAAGAACAACACGGACGCGGATGCTGTGCATCAGAGAGAAAAAGTAAAAACTTTTGGAGCTGCAATTTTTACATACATACCTACAAGAACAAGGAACCAAAGAAACTCTCATGCCATCACTTAAAAATCTTTTGAGGGGTTTCTTTTTAACAAAAATTGTTGTATTCTTTTTTCTTTTTTTTTTTTTTTTTTTTTTTTTTTTTTTTTTTTTTTTTTTTTTTTTTTATTTTTTTTTTTTTTTTTTTTTGGTGTGGGGGTTGTTGAGCCAACAATGAGCTAGAAAGTGCTAGGCTAACCACCGGCTTTTTAATTTCTGAAAAGGTTAATGTGACCTAGGAAATTTCTTAATAATAAATATAAAAAAGTGTATATATTTATATTCTTATAATTCATTTTTGTAAAAACGTAACAACCTGCTTATAAAAGCATATAAGAATGAGCTAAAAAAAATAACAAAAAAAGAAAATATTTATTATGGCTTGTGCAATCTTAGAAATAATTTTTATGATTATCTAATTATTCTTCACTGTTGACTTACTTTCGTCTTAAGATTTGGGTTAAACAACTTTTAACGACAGCTTCCCACATAAATGGCTTTCTAATCTCTAGTATTCTCCCTTTTTCATATAAATTTAAAAAAAAAAAAAATTCTTTTTTAAAGTAAAAAAAGAAGTAGTTAATAACAACATAACAGGTGTACAGTAAGGAATAAATAGTTAAAAAAGAAAAGATGGAGGAGATGATGAATGAGGGGGCACTTTTGTCCATGAATGAAAGTGGCCTCTGCTCGATTTGTCACTGTCTCTTTGTTGCCTTTTCTACACTACACCCTGATGATAGATTGATTCCATCCATCCCATGGGAGGAGATGAGGTCCTTGTTAGACAGGGACTGATCCGGTAAATTTTAAAAAATAGGGACTGATATGGAATTATCCCTCACTTATTACTATTACCTTAATTTGCAAAATCGGCTATCCTATATTTGTTGCAACCATTAGACCTCCAAATATTCCTCTAATCATTCGGATGGATAACCTTGTATTTCAGGCCATACTTATTCGGCAGATAAATTAAGGTATTTCCGAGTATTTAGCAGTAGTTGCAGAAATTTATAATTATAGCGCCGATGAAACCACTGATATGTTTTCCAAAGTTTTGTAACACTCATTCTAATTTAAAATATCCGATGAATATAACTTAGCTCCACTTAGAACTAAGATTGTAAATTATAGGTCTATTTATAGAACTCGATTAAACAAATGGCCATAGTAATTTTTGGATGTTATTATTGTCGTTATCGTGCCCACTTTTTTCTGTTTTTTAGTTGTTTTTATTAGTCCACGACGTCCGAGATGCCATCTTGTTATTAGTGATAATGTGCACATGGGTGGTGGTCATCAGCAATTTTGAATGCCCTTGTTATGTAGCCATTGTTTGCTAATATTGCTTCAAAATTCGAAATTATCAGTCTTTTGAATTATCTTTTACACAATTGGACTTCCATATTTGAGGTTCGTAATGTTAGGTCCACCACCGGTTCATAACACCTAAAACATCGCTAGTATTGGCACGAAATAAATTTGCTCTATACTAAAATTTATTCATTTATAATGCATTTACACACACACACACACAGAGAGATATATATATATACAAAATAAACATCGCTAGTTTTATTTATGTGCCCTGGTGTAACTAAATGACCCGCATAGGCAAACTATCTTATAATGCATTTACACATATATACACAAACTATTTAGAGCATTGGACATTAATCAACTAAAACAAATAACAATCGAAATTCTTTTGTGTCGTTATGGATATAATCGTTGATATTATAAACATAGCAATGCAACAGTCTGCTACATCTGTTTATCGGACAATGTCCACAAGGTTATTATCAGTTTCTAACTTGCTATTATAAAAACGATGTCTTTGCAAATTCCATGAACTTCTTTAGAGCCGGCTTTTCTATCTGCCAAGTATAAGGTCGTGAACATCTTTGGCCTGGACTTTTTAAAAATCTTATCCTTTGAAATTATCGTAAAATATGATATGGTTTACTTAACCTGCTAAAAGATATCACCATCGGCTCCGAAATTTAAATATGAGAGGAATATATTGATTCCAAAATTAAAATATGAGAGGAATATATTGATTCTCGCAAGTAGATTATTATGGATGAGAGAAAGAGAGGAATAACCCTAAACCCTAAACCAAATCCCTAAACAGTAACAACAACAAAATCACCGGAGCAGAGAAGCCCTAAACCCTAATTTAGGCTAATTAAATAATATAATAATATAATATTAGGGTTTCATATATCCCAATAAAATCCCCCAATTGGGAGGGAGGGAGTGAGGGAGGTCCATCTTTTTATATATATATACTCTTTATTAGGTACCATATCAACAGCGGCAGCAGCCTCATCTGCCTCTCACATTTTCATTTGGATGAGTACAAATTAATTCCTAAATTCTTTCTATTTATATAAATTAATTTCTAAATTCTTTAATTACTGTTTAAATTAAAAAAAATTTAATATTCGTGCCGGAGCCATTTTAACTATTTTATAAGATTTTTTTGGAAAAACATAAAAATTGTAATTTGATGAAATCGATCATTTTTAAGTTCAACATTTTTTCAAAATAAAAAAACTTTCAATTACGTTTTTGAGCCTCCAAAATTTTAGTAGTCTCAAAATTAATATATTAATTTGCTTAACTTTAGAGTCACAAAATATCTATTTTAAAAATATTTGACATTAAAATTATAGATCTTATTAAAACTCACAATTTTGATGTTAAATATTTTTTTAAAAAATATTTCTAAATAAATATTTTAGAATATCATATTTAACGGATAAAATTAAAAATTTATTCATAAAATTTAAAAGGTTGAGAGACTAATATATAAGTCCCATTTTCATTTTCAGAGAAAGCATCATACTTCTGAAAATTATATCTTACTAATATGTTATTATCATACATGTCATAACAGCACAAATTAATTTTTGACATAAAGTAGGAGCTATACGGACAACTTTTTAAAATTAAAAATTTCAAAAAAATTTGAGTTAAAATAAAAATATATATACAAATAAATTGTACGAATATTCTAAATTTTTAAATAGTTTCTGAATTTCAAAAAACTTAATTTGTTCTATTCAATTTCGAGAATATGAAGGTTATCTTTGTGGTCAAATAGATACTAGGTAAAGTGAATAATGTACAGTATTGAAAATAGATCAAGTGGTGTTGGCAAGTCACTGTTATATCCAAGAACAATTAACGTAAAGAGAGCAGTGATTGCACGACGATCGACAAGAAGCAGAGCAAGAGAAGAGATGAAGGATTGGCTAGATCATCATGCATCTCTATGCTCTCTCGGTCTGGCGTACTCTACTCTTCTTGTTCTTTGGAACTCACACATAATAACAAGGTTACATCTTCTGCTGCACAACAGTTGCAGAAAAAAGCCACTCACAATTCATCACTCTCACCCAACACCCAATACACTAAAATTGCACACATACTGTCATAGTTTTAAATTGATATGCATCCTCAAAAAATTACACAAAAAATCACACTTACTGACGTGGCACAATCAAAACCACACATCACGATGGATATATCTGTAATTTTAATTTTTCTTACGGATCACGAAAAAATTATACGGGTAACGTGGCACTTGTGTGGTAGAGATTAATTATGTGATTTATTGGTAGTTTGTTGGGATAAATAATTTTTTCCTTTTAAATTAATTGACTATATATTATAAGTCCTCTCTATTACACTGTTGCATTTGAATATTGATATTATTTCTTACTATACAAAATCTATAAAGTAGAATATATAAGGCCATCAAATAACATTAAGAAACTAAAAGTTAATGAAAGAGATAAAAGAATAGGAAGCAAACACATTGAGAAAATGAAATACTATAAATAGGGATAAAATCTCAAATTACCAATCGAGCTGTGTGAGAAATGGTTATTACTATAAATATTTATTGACTATGGATTTGAACGCATAATAATAACAATTAAATAGAGAGGTATTATTAAAAAAAGGAACATGCCCATCTCATTCTGAATCAACAGGGAGGGTATCTTTGTCCTTTTCTTGGGAAACCCACAAAATTATATTTTACATGCAACAGCCTATTAAAAAAAAAACTTCAAACAAAATACAGCATTAGGCAAATTTTTTACTGTGAGCAACAATAATGCTGCTGAGTCCTCTTAACTTTTTCCTTGTCTCCTCTCATTAGCCTCATTATGTAACATCAGCTTTTCTTTTTTTTTTTTTCCCATAGTTAAGAATATTAGTGCTATCAACAAAATCGCCAAAAGAGCCACTACGAATAATAACAAAATTATAAAATTATCTAAAAAAACTCCTTGTAGTAGGAACCCGAAATAACTTTTACGTTGATTTGTTTTATATGTCGGTGACAAGTTTGATAGTGATTTTGGATGCACTAGTGTTTTTCTTTTCTAATTAGTTAGTAAATTATGCAAGCGGTTTACAAATCAAAGATCATATCTTTGTACAATTGAATATGAAGTAGTTTATAATGATAATTTGAAGTGGGTCATAATAACAAACAAAAACCATATATATATATATATATTGAGCAAACTTCACAACAATCCCTCTACCAAACAGATATATTAAGGTGCCCTTCATATTATTAAGGTCTATAGATTAAATGACTTTTTGGGATGAAATAGAAAGAGAAACTCAGGGAAGCTTCAAGAATTGATGTGAGAAAGTAATAAGAAATAAGCAAGCAGGCCCAGTACTATATAACCTCCCTTGGGAGAGGAGAGAGGAGTATTATATACATTATTATTACATATAATTAACATGGGAAGATTAATAATCTAAAATTTACTACTGTAAAGAACTCTAATTCTTCCTTTGTTCTTTCTCAATATTAAATCACATGCATCTACCCTCTAATTAATAAATACATATATTGATCAGTAGGCACCCTGCTTACATCGAAATCAACAAATTTATAAATAGAGTATCATTTTATATATATATATATATATATATAAAGATGCAAAAAATCATATATCTCTTGGTTGAATGTTGGTTTCTGTGCTCTATTATTTTATTATATAATAAAAAAAGATAAACAATAAACGTTTATAATATAGGTGGATGTAATTAGATGTATGGTATTTATTTACCGCGTAAAATATTTTTTATATTGTGGTTTTCATCGATTTTAGAAATTATACAAAGAAGTTATTAAGCTTAAGATTGCGTGTAAGCTTATTTCACTTCACAATATTTGCTATTAAATATATCTCACCTATTAACCTTTATTTTCATAAATCATATACCTTCTTTACAATATACAGGTAGTAGTATTAAACTATGATTTATATCTCACATTCTGGAATTTTAGCCGTAAGATAAGCAATAGTTACTACTAGAGCAGTGCCCATTTTAGAAATTGAGTAATGTTGCGCTTCATAAATCTATATAATATTAAAAGTATATTTTTGGAGCATTTTTAAAATTTATAATTTTATGTTGAAAATTTATTAAAAATATTTTTAAATAGATATTTTTAAAACTATTTTTAACCATACTGATTATAAAAAGCCTTTTTTCTAATCTTACGGATATTTTTTCGTGTCAGTTGAGCTTTAGATTTTAAATTTATTTTTTGAAAACATGACTGTTAAGAAATGAAATTACCCCCACATATAAGTGAGAAGTGGTGTCACCTCTGAATGTTTTATATTATTTAGAAGTCCATATGCTGCCAACTATAAGATCCCCAGATCTCATGTTGGGCTAATTCATACTTAACGTAATGGGCTATCGTACATTGGGTTATGGCCCATGATACCTAAAACGCCCGCAGAAATGAATCATTGCATGGTAAAATCATATTCTAAGAAGATAAAACTATCAAAATATTGTCTGCACCTTTTAAAATGAGCTTTATTATATTTTTAACTTAAATTTAAATGTTGATAACCAACTTCATCTTTTGTCGGTTGAAACCCTTGAACAGATATCGGCTCTTACTTATTAATAAAATTTCTTGCAAATCATTCTATGTCAATTTAGTGTAAATTTTTGACATACAAATCAGTATTGGTTTATTTATTTAACTGAATAGGATGCTGGGAGACGATTGCAGTCAATACGTTATAAAAGGTGGGTTGGAATTTGAATTTCAGCAAGTGTAAGTCGGGAGGGACGACCGAACTAAACAGTCACAATCAGAGAGGTTTGTGGTACCGAAAGTAATCATGAGAGTTTTGTAATAAAACAAACAAACAATCAGATATTAATTAATGGTAGGGAACAATTTGGCAGTTGATCCATCTTCTTATCCACATCTGTTGGAGAACCAATCGATCAATCAGAGATAATCTCAACAGTGGCGACACCCACCCATGATCCAGTGGTTCCCTTTCTTTACGTCCATTTCAGCTTCCATATGCCATTTGATTATTCCTATTTATTTTCTATATCTTAATATATAGGAATTAAATATAATTGGTCATACTCGACTCCCCCACGATTCATTTAATGCCTAAAACTATTTGCTGCTATTTGTTCATCTGCTTGATTTATTAGATTGGTTAGATTATGACACTTAGCGAAATTGATTAATTGAGCCTCCCGTATTTTTTATTGGTTAATAGCAAAAGTTGGCTCCCATTAAATACATAAAGCAGAAGAAGAAATAATCCACTTGCTGTTGCATTCAATATTTTGGATGAAAGTGCATCTATTTTTGTTTGCAGATTCCCATTCTTGTCTTTTATTTATAATTAATTATCTCATCATAATAATAATTTATATATAAATATACAAAATTAGATGATCAAAGTCGCTAGACTACGTGGCACTTTAAATTACTTTTCGTATGTTATATGTCATTTTGCTCCTATTCATAAAATATCATGTCGTATTTATATTAATAATAAGAATTTATAAAGTTATATAATTTATTTGAGAATTTGAAAATTTTCTATTAAAAATAAATACTTAATTAAAATAATAATTATAAAATTAGTCTAAATACATATATAAAAATTAATATTAAAGTAATTATGTTATATATTATGTAATATTAAATTTTTTTTTAAATAAAACTATAAATATACTAAAATTCTTATCTATATATTTATTTTACGTTACTTCTCAAATAATTTTGTATATTGATATATTGCAATTTTTTTATTCTAATAATATATTATGAAAAAATATAATATTTTAATATAAATAATACTTAACTTGTATAAAAAAATGGAATTTTATAAAAATATAAAAAATTCAGTTTTTTCATATATATTATAATATATATTATATATATATATATGTATATATATATATACTATATATATGAATGTATTCGTAAGGTGCAAATTTAGTTATAGATATTGTGCACGTAAGAATGAGAATTCCGACCAAAAAAAAAAGAAAGAGAATTCCAACAATTGTGGATGCTCCGTCGAATTCCTGCCTCATGCACGAATCCAGCTACAAAAATAATAAATAAATAAATAAATAAAATTAATTGCATTAGGGGTGTTCATATTATCGGTCCGGACCGGGAAAAAACCGGGGGGAAACCGGACCGGTGAGTTCTGTCCGGTCCGGTCCGGACCGATAGTAGTTCGGTCCGGGTCGCGGTCCCGGATCGGCCTGCATTTCGGTCTCCGGTCCGGTCCGGTCCCGGACCGAAAAAATTCAGGGACGGACCCGGGACGATTTAACCAGGCCCAACCAGCCCATGCTATGCATGTTAAGCAAGGCCCAGCAACCGGCCTGGCCCAGCCCAGCCGAGCCGTCGCTCGCCGTCTCCTCTCTTTTCTCGACTCGCGCCGTCGCGCTGCCGTGCAGCCTCAACCGGTCTAAACCGGTCCAGTCCGGTTCGGTCCTGCTTTTTCGCGGTCCGGTCCGGTCTACGGTCTGCAATCCACCGAGGTTCGGTCTTCGGTCCGGACCGGTCCGGTCCAATTCGGTCCGGTGCGGACCGAATGAACACCCCTAATTGCATCTCAGAATTTTGAATTATTACTTGAAAACGAAAAAAAAAAAAAAGAGAGAGAGAAGCTGTGGTTGTTCACACGTACCTAAATGCGGCAACGAGGCCCCATCTCTAATGTGTACGGATGCGCCCATTTTCCAAATCTCAAGCCCACTTCACCAACTAAATCGTTGAACAAATAGCCGTTAAATAGAATCCGTCCATATTGGCAGTCACATTTTATTATAATTACTTTTACTTTTACAAGTATTTTATCTAATAATAATATGTCGATACGTCTCGGTTGATTATGTGTACTTGTATCATGAGTTCAGCTCTCTACTTACTAATATTAATGTCGAGACCAATTTTACTAACTCAACTTAAAATATATTCTCATTAAATAATATTAGAGTGTATACCATACCGTTTATGCACTTAAATAATAATAAGCTTAATATCTGTTGTAAGGTGTTTTCGAAATATAAAAATTTAGATGTTACTGTATTTTATAATAAAGAAATAATTTGAGATTTTGAAATAGTATTATAAAAAAAATTAAAATTACAATTAGGGTTTTTTTTGAATGTCTGTCTAGTTTTATTTTTTCATAAAGAAAAAATAGTTGGGCACTGGTTAAGTGCACGGACGTCCGTGAAAAACACGTTTTGTTTCGTGTGAAATGCGTTTCACAAAAGGAAAGACGTATTTTTTACGAACGTCCGTAATAAATTTCGCACGGACGTATGTGCCTTTAACCATTTTCTAAAACAGTTATACACAAATAATTTCATTATTGTATATTTAACTGCACAAAATTCTAATATTGATGATTATTAATTTATCAACATTTAGTCCACCAACTCCACCGTTGACTATAAATAATGGACCTGGCGATCTCATCCATCTCAAACTCCATCATTCTGAGTAGTATCTCAGAATCAAATGGCGCTAGATCAACAAGAGGAATTCTTATTATCGGCAGCGGCGCTGCCGCTTCCGGCGGACGTGGCGGCGGAGGTCTTCAGCCGACTTCCGGCCACTGATCTCGCCGGCGACACGTCGCTCGTCTCCCGCGCTTTTCGTGCTGCCGCTCGTTCCGCCCTCCGCCGCCGCCCGCGGTGCCCACTCCTCGTCGTCTACCTCCAGAACCGCCGCAACCACTCCATCTCAGCCCTCCACTCCTTCGATCCCCTTTCCAGTTCCTGGTCTTCTCTTCCCCCTCCGAAGTTGCCGGCAGCGATCACCTCGCCTCTTATCGGCGGCCACTCCGTCTTCTCCGCCGTATCCATCCCCAGCTTCTTGTTCTCTGTTAACAATCTTAACTGGTTCGCTGCCCCCGCGCCGTCAATCTGGCGGCGGGATCCCGTCGTCGCCGTCGTCGGATCTCGGATCGTGATCGCCGGCGGCGGCGATTCCGTCTTCGATTTTGAGCCTTGTGCCGTCGAGGTCTTCTCCCTCGGCGAGCGTGCGTGGAAGTGCTGCGACCCAATGCCGGCGGTGCTGAAGGGTTCGGCGTCCGCCACGTGGCTGTCGGCGGCGGCGGCGGACAGTAAACTGTTCGTGCTAGAGCGCTGCAGCGGCCGTATCGCCGCGTTCGATCCGGCCGCTGGAGAGTGGGGTCCACCTTTCTTTCTCCGGCCGGACCCAACGGCCATCACGTTAGCGATTTCATCCGCAAGCGGGGGTAAGTTAGTGCTTGCCGGAGTGACGGCGGACGGGCGAGTGCGGCTGTGGGAGGTGAAGGTGAACTCGGAGGCTGTGGAGCACGTCAAGGAGATCGGAGTCATGCCGTCGGAGTTGGCGGAGACGGTCGGAGTGAAGGACGAAGGGTTCGGCGGCGGAATGTTCGCGGCGATCGGTGTTCTCGCTGGCGGGGATTGGGTGTATATATACAAGTACGAGCGATGTGAGGGGGTGGCGGTGTGCGAGCTGACGAAGGAGAGGACGGTGCTGCGATGGCAGAGTGTGGCTGTGCCGGAGGAGCTTAGCAGGAACACGGTGGCGCACAGGGCGGTTCTCAGCTGCACAACCGTCGGAATCAACGAACCACACATATCCATCAGTTAGTTTCATATTAAACACTTTTTTGTTGATATGGTGTCGTCGGACGCTGATCGTTTGGGGAGGAAAGGCTGGCAGAGCGACGAGTCCAGTTGTTCAGGCAGAGCTAGATCGAAAGGATTGATCTAAAAATGTTAAAATTAAGATACTTAAAATGTAGGATTCGGCCTATCGAAAATTTTCGATGTGGAGATAGGAGGAAGAGATTACACACCGTTGTTATTTTTTTCATGATATTCTGGAGATAATTGGTAGCTGTTGGAGCAATTGAAAGAAAATAAGAAGCAACGTTGTGCGAGATTGAAAATATACAGGGAAAGAAGCATGAATGATGAGGATTGAGGACTGAGGAGTGTGTTTGTTCAAAAAGCGAACACCTTACCATCGCCGTCAGCATCTCATATCTCTCCCTCCTCTTTTTCTCCATTCCAAGCAGCGAGCAGCAGCTCCTTTCCGGGATGAATGAGTCAGTGAGGATGCTCCTGCTCGAAGTCACTATTTAATAGGAGAAGTTACCGCATATACTATGCTCTTTATGTACGCATGCACTGCACCCCAAAGGCCTCATGATGGTTCTCGTGTATGTATGTCGCCTCTAAAATTAGTTTTGCGCTCCTGTAATGCACAACTGCTAGTATATATATATATATATATATATATATATATATAAGCAGCAGTAGCGAAGGAGAGGTGGTAGCTAATTAATGGGTGGCATCTTCAGCAGGGGGACCAGCAGAGAAGAGGTGTCGATGGCGTCCACCAAAGTAAAGCAGATCGCTTCCTCCGCCCCCGTCGTTGTTTTCAGGTAACCTAATATTAGGTTTTCATTTCTTACTCTCTTCTGTACTTCCCGATTGATTTACCATCCATTGCTCTTAATTTGATATGGACGCGATTGATTTTCGTTCCGGTTTACGGGAATTTAATCTGCTTCAATCATTTTCACCACCGAATCTATATCAACTGTGAAGCACTGCAATTGGTTTGACCTCTCCAACCAAAATTTACACTTACAGGCTTCCTCCCTGTATCATATCCACAGTATCAAATCGTGTAAATTAGTCTCAGAGACTCTAAATTAGAGTTTCATGGTATGCCAATTGGAATGTCGAGGGATCTTCGCTGCGCTTCTTTTTATGTTGGAGTTGGATAAGCGATCGTAGAGGCTTACGAAAAGAAGTTAGGATTTGATATGATACACATAGGCGACTATAAAATTTGACGGATTTTATTTCCAGTACTGAATATTAAAGCATGTTAACGAGGACAAAATAATGGATGTAACATGTATGGCCATTTGAGACCTTATTCTTTTAGAGCTGTCTGCACCTGATTGGAGCAATTCAATAAAACTTATACAATACGTATATTATTATTTTGAGTTTGGGTAGAGGTTAGAAGTTGATGTTAGTGCATATGTGTTCGCTAGTTGGCTTTATTTAGAGTGGCCTAGCTGAGCTGCTCCAATCACGTGTGACAACTCCATAAAGATAAAACTTCAAAGAGTATAAATGTGCAGTGCAGACAGTAGGGTCAAATAAGTAGCTCCCCCTTTGTCGGAGTTACTTTCATGGTTTGGTCATATATTCAAGAGGAAATGATGGCCAAACCCTCCGTTTGGACAAATTTAACAGTATTCCCACCCCTTGAGCAGGGCTTATTTCACACTTCGCCACGCAACTAGTAGCCACTGTAGGGATATGGTGGTTAGTAGATCATTCTTGATGCATTGACCTGCCACCATTTTAGAATAATGTTTCGTCATCCTGTGCTCCAAGATATTTCGATAGACTTTGTTATAAATAACAGAATTCAACATAAAGTTGAGTACATCAACCAAGTTAAGTACAACTGAAAGAAGAGTTTGGCGTTCTATTTACAGATGCTCTACTGACTATCTCTACAGCTATTGTTCGGTTCTCGGTTTTTAATGTGTTACCGACCAGAGACCGCTATTAGTTACGCTCATTCCGTTAGCACCATAGTAATGCTCTCTTTAACTCTATTTCTTAACAATTCATCTCGAAGAAAAAAGTTTATGACTTTGGCTTATTTTGGGACCTTATGTAAGTTATGGGTGAGGCCAAATTACCAGTCTAAGATCTGTATACTGTTGCTTTGATTCTGAATCTAGACAACAGAAAATCAATTAGCCAGCGATCTTAGGCGTATGGTTAAGTCCAACTGCGAACTCCAAATATACCATAGCAAGAGTTTATCATTCACCTGGTGTGAGAAGAGATGATGAGAGTGATACCAATGAAGTGATACAGTAAGCAAACACATATCACTCCTCTACTGAATCATCACGTTCAGAATGGTTGAAATCATGTGTTATAGTTCGTGATTCTGGAAAAATCTGTTCTGGTTGCACTATGGAGCTCTCAGTTATTCATGAGCTATAGAAAATTTCTATGACCATCATTGTGTCTCAACCAAGTTTTTCTGTATCGTGCCAAACCGAGTTTTTGTAAATCTGTAACTCGAGACGTGTCGATCCGTATTCTTTTTTTTCGAAATATTAAAAATTTTGAGCAATAATAAAAAAGATTAATAAACTAAATTTAAAAGTTGTAATTACTAAGCAAATGTATATAGTACATATTTCAATATCGCATATAGTGTTGATGTAGCTATAGAAGGGATCTGTAAATCCCAAAGCAAAAAGAAAAAAAAAAAAGAAAGGGTGCTGGCCGGCACAGTTGGCACGGGCGGCACGGGCACGGATTCGGCACGTAAAATCATGGTCTCAACATTATGTGGTGTCACCCCTTTGTTATGCTGATATTTATTTTCTATACTTCTTTTACTTCTAAAATCTAGTATGATATCTCTTGTTAATTAAAAGTGTTTTTTTACTGCAGCAAGACATGGTGTGGATACTGCAAGCAAGTTAAGCAACTGCTATCAGAACTTGGTGCAAAGTATATAGTGATTGAATTAGATAAGGAGAGTAAGTGCACTTTCTACATAAATAACTACCTCCATTTTGTGGTTTGTACAGAAGTTTCATATGTATGTACATATATCATCGTGGTTAGGAAGCTGTGGTATTAACAAAAGCGCAAGTTCCGTCAATCTCTCAGTACTAAATCATTTGTTTATACCACAATTTGGATTTCTTTTCCAAGAAAATGGTGATGATTTTGTACATCCCTTAATGTCGTGAAGGTGATGGATCTGAAATGCAAGCTGCGCTATTGGACTGGACTGGGCAAAGAACGGTTCCAAATGTATTTATTGGTGGGAAGCACATTGGCGGCTGTGACAGTATGATCTCTTTCTTTTTCTACTTGAAAAGTGGATTCATTGAGCAATCAATATTTTTTGGGTTTTTAATTTCCATTAACATATATTACGCGTGATCAATGTAGCAAAGATTTCCCATGAAGAAAATAATACATTTAGACCTGATTCTTCAAGTTCTTAAATATAATTTCTCTGATTTAATCTGTTTCCACAGAATGTATGGAGAAGCACAGAGGCGGTGTGCTGGTACCACTGTTAACTGAAGCCGGTGCACTTGCTAGCCCTGCATCATAAATCACCCTTGAGCTTGGTGTTTGAAACATAAACCCTACCTAGTTCATATTGCTCGGTCCTTGATATATATACTTTCAAAGTAGTGTAATATTCGGTGTTCCTATTTGCTCTTGCGGACAGCATTTTGCTGTGGCATCTTGTTATACTTTTCATCTTCTTTGCAAAGTTTGGTACGAAGGAGTGGTGCAATAAGGAAAAAAAAAAAGAAGAGATGAAGCCGAGTGTGTAACGGTGAAATCCTATAACGATACGTCTGTTTTTTGCAAATAATGATGATAGCCAGTTATGGTTCCCACAATATTTTGTATACATATGTTTGATTAAAAAAAAAAAAATTATATATATATATATATATACTATAGCTATTTCTAAATTAATGATGATAGCCGGTTATGGTTTTCAGAATCATTTTTAAGATTAATATTTGTAAACACTAGCGCATAAATGGAGTGTTTTCCTAACTTATTATTTTGATTTATATATAGTTTGTTTTTCTCTTTTGGTTTTTCACAGAATTCCCACCTGCATGGAGGCATGGATTCGACTAACATCGTCCAAAAAAATACAGAATAATTTCGATACTTTTTCATGTGATTATTAGATTATTAGAGCCTCTGATTTGTTTTCCAATAAGTAATTTATCTTCATCCGTAGTATCCAGCTTTTGCATGCTAATAACACATTTGGTTTATGGAAAAACCATTTGTGTGATTTCTTGGTTTATATATATATATACGGTTTGTTACTTCTGTGCTGCGCTGCTTCGGCTTCCCCGGCTGCCACTTTATCAGTTGTCTTTTCTGATTCCACTTCCGAGCGATGCGAACGAAGCACGTGGCGTTGCGACCACCGAGATCAATTTCGAAATTGAAATCCAAATCCAAATCGGAAGAACCCATCTCGATCTTGTCGGAATCCGCCGGCGACGCCGACATCAACATGGCCTTCTCTCCCCGTCACAGCGATCGCAAGCGGAAGTCAGCGGCTCCGGCGGCGCAGCAGCAACGTGTATGGAGCGATGAGGCGGCGGAGGCTCTGCTTCGCGGGATGATGGAGTACCGCAGCAAGACGGGGTCCATCCCTTCGGCGGCCACCATGGCCGACTTCTTCGACTCCGTCAAGTCCTCGCTTCCGCCGGAGATTACCAAGGATCAGGTCTGCAACAAGATCCGCCACCTCCGCGACCGCTACTACACCGCCGGCGGCACCGGCGTCCACTCTTCCGTGGTCCAGCAGCTCTTGTCTGAGATATGGAGCACCGCCGACAATAAAAATGACGAGACAGACGATGGCGAGCCCAGCGATGGAGACGGAAGTGGCCGTGATGTGAATTTAGGGATTCAGTTGAACGACGGACATAGTGTCCATAGCCGAGACGAGAATCACGAGAATGCTCCCAACTCGACTCCCAAGAAGAAGAAGAAAGCAGCTACGGAGGACGAGAGAGATGAACTCGACGATGATATGCGCAACGGCAAACAAATTATGGCCGAGAAAGCGAACAACAAGAAGAAGCAAAAGAAGGTGAACAAGGCGGCTGCGACTAATGCGGTTTACAATTTTCTGAGAGACGAGATTGAGGGGGATAAAAGGAAGGCAAGAAGTTCCGGAGAGGAAGAGATTCAGGAGAGTGTCTTGTGCAAGAACTACCCCTGCATCAGAGACGTGGTTAAGGAGGTTTGCCGCATGGGTGGCTTTGGAAGCAGTTTAATGGCCGAGCTTCTAACACGAATTGGCGATGAAAAGTTGGAGGCGATGGAGAAGAAGTATGAGAATCATTTGGCTACCGAGATGAAGCTGAGAGCCCAACTCATGGAGCTGAACGCAGAACTCCATCACTTGCTATCTTCCTCTGTGAACAGAAAGTTATAGCACAGTGGTTTTGGGTGGGTTGTGGTATCCCAGGTATGATGTAGCAGCCAGTAAATGTTAGGATAATCTAATGATCTTATTAGGTAGGTAGTCGAATGTGGAATCATATTTTGCTGAAGAAAACACATCTGCTCTATATGATTGATTATCCTAAATGCATCGGTGTCTTCTAAATCTGGCATTCAGATTGTTACAGTTCCAAATATCTCTCTTTACTTACTATTTCATGGTGTTGCAGTCTTTGTTGCTTCAGATTTTCATCCTATTCATGGCTGTGTTAATATTTCCAACGGAGATGTGGGATCGGATGTGTTTTTGGTTTTTCTCAAATTTTTAAAATGGTCTGCAGCTATTTGATTAAGCAATGTGATTCATTCACTATTTTGCTTTTCTTGGACTTCTTTTCTTGCATCTTCGGTAGTTTTTAAAAAAAAAAAAGAATTTGTTTTAAATTATGACATGCATTTGTCAGGGGTGTTAAATTCGACTGCTTCGTGGTGCTTCTCATTTAAAGGAGAGCCAAAAGTAAAAGAGAAAAAAGAAAAGATTGTAAGACTATACTTCTTTGTGCTTCCCTTTTAAAGGATAACGTAAAGTAAAAAAGTAAAAAGTAAAAGTTTTACGATCATTCCTTCCTCGCTATTCCTTTTTATGGTTTTTTTTTTTTTTTGATGATGTCTGAGATTTAGAAATACTAAAAGAAATAAAAAACAAACACTGCTCAATCGTCTTGGAAAAAAAAGAAAGAAAATTGTAACCGATCTTTATAGTAATGAACTGTACAAATCATAAATAATGATCATACGCTTTGATCTGTAGAATTACACTGTACAACATCCCGTGAACTCTTCCAGCACAAAATTTTCAGCTATACAACTTCAAGCTGTGGAAGTCAGTAGTATGAATCCTCATTTCCAAGTGAATGTTCAAATTCTCTGCTATCTGATGATGCATCGATATGAATGCGGGAACCATTTCGACAACAGGGCGTGCTTCAACTTTATTATCAACATAAAGAACGCATAGCACGGGATGTGCAGCACCGCCACCGCTAAATACCTGAACCCATACCATAAAACAATAAATACGGGTCGTAACATATACTTCTCAATCCCTAAGTTCCTATTTCATGACTATATGGCTAAAAAAAAATAGAATTTAACCCTAAAAGCATGGAGGAGCATACCATAACGGAGCGTATGGTGATGATAAATCAAGAAATGGGTAAGGCCACCTGCAAAAAGTTGACAGCAATATTTTAAAGATGTAGTTCGCAATCCTTTTTTCTTTTTGTGAATAAAATATGAACTTTGATGCAAGGATTATGAAAGAGATGAATGTTTACCATACTGATACGCAAGCGTGGAGGATCCACTGAAAAATGACATAAATCGACGTCCAAAGCAAGAAATACGCAATCCGGAACCAAGAGAAATGCTGGAGTAAATATTGACAAAATTGATTAGAACTATTCAATGGGAAGGTTTAATGTTATGTTCAACTAAATAGAAACTTACTAAAGAATTTAAGGCAGTATCGGCAAGAAGGAAAACTGCATTCACTGAATGCATGCCAATCAGTAACTGTAAAATAAGAAAAAATATATATATTTTCAAATGTCCATCATAGTACTGTTAAAAATGGAAAAATAAAAATCAATTATGAGACTCCTAAGGAAGACAAATGGGATCATTAAAAATTGATAGAGTATATCAGAGCACTTGTGTATGTGGTATAAATTGAGATGGAAACTTACGAAATTGAGATCATAATCTCTGATGGCAAGAAAAGGGAAAATGATCAGCCAAAATACAAAGTCCGTTAGCATCACCGCGCCCGCATTTGTCTGTTGATAAAAGTAATGAACAATATTTGATGAGTTATAAGTTATCTACTAAAAATATTGAACTATGCATACAAAACAATAACAAAAAACATTTAGAAAATTGATGTAACTTATAATATGCTCGTCCAGTTATCTCTTAAATTTTGCTTTTCATTTAACAACATGCAAGACATTGTTCGTCAAACAAATTTCCATATTCACATAGAAAGAAATTACATTTTACAGAAATTTGCTTTCTCTTGTTTATAGTTCATTATATAACCTCTAAGAACAAATTGGAGTTACAACATAGAAAACTGTATTGCATAATATAATAATATTACATATACCCTAGAATTTGATTTCACATTCAAAGGCAAGCTGAATCATACTACTCCATTTTCGGCCGCAACCAAATGCCCTATTTCTTTTAATGGACATGAATATCTGCAGTATTAGATGTTCAATCTAACAGCAGAAATCAAATAAGCTCTTGCCATTTCTTTTTTCTCACCTAAATAATGATACGATACTTGCTAAGAGTGATGGACTGAAATTTAGATTTTCATAAGATTGTATCATGACTAACAACAATCTATTAACTAAATCGGGCTTTTCTATATCGTGGCAAACAAAGTAAAATTGTCAGATAGAAATTACAAGGCGAGACTATTAGCAGCGTAGGATAACAGAGGAGAATTTGCAACGGCTTGAATATTTACTACTGCAATTCGGAACTCCAAATAAAGCCTACTATATCATCCTCAGTTTCACAGGTGTCTTTCAATTCAGTGCCAAGCAAGTTAACATATATTGACCTATAATAAAGAGATAGTTTCATATATTGAACACCACATACTCGCATAGCATTTTTATAATGAATTTTCATCGAAGGAATGTTTACCTGGTATATTATTTGAAAGGCATAACCACAAATTCCAGCTACTTCTCGTGCAACTTGTTCTTGATTGTTGGATTGTTTCATTGTGTGAGGTGCAATTCCATTTCTCACAATGGGGTGAACATTCGATATACCTCGTTCAGCATCCAATCTCATTCGACCAGCAATTTCTTGTTTAACATTGCTATGATATCGAAAGCAACCGTATAGCGAAAGCAAGGTTCCAAGCTAAATTAGAAGCTATAATTAGTGAGAAAACTAATATACCAAAATGACAAAAGTTCAAAGCCATACATTATTTGATAGTAGAGTTTTCAAAGAAGAACATACCCCAAAATAAGTTGTGACCAGTATGAATGTCCACCTGTTTCAGGGGCAATGGCTTTAGATACTAATCCATAATTAAGAGAAATTTTTGGAACTTTGAAAGATAATAAGAAAGCTAGAACAGATGGCTTTTTCCTTTGTTAGCATATATATAATGTTTGAGATATAACAATAACGTACTGATGACAGTATCTTCTACACTAAAAGAAACCATAGTAAGACATGCCTTACCTTTTTGTATAGCATAAATAATAAGTTACTGTAAATTCATGGCCCAGTCAATATGGACTAAAATGAACTAGTAGAAAACTATGGAGCAAAAAATTCAGTTGAAGACAACATAACATCTATATGTCGTTTTTTAACAACAATAACCGTCGATAAAAAAAGCCTAGTTAGTCAAGGCAGTATGGTTCATTAATCTTGCTTTTTTATAATGAAGCTATATTTCATATGAACTGCCAACAGTAAAATTAAGAACATTAATAGGTTTGTCATGAAGCACAAGATAGGATCCTATTAAGAATTATGTTCTAGTATTTTGTGGTATGTGGGTCACCATAGAGCAAATTTGAAATTCTAAAAATAACATGTGCTATGCAATTAAAGTTAGAGAATTAACTTCGGCATGCTTCAAGAAGGGTGACTTGAAAGTAATTAAAAGAATGGTCATCAACAGTTGGTTGATCATCAAAAAAAAAAAAATAAAACTTACTGGGTGTAGTAGTAAAAGATGCCCCCTCCATCAACAAATGCATTTACCAGAAGCAACGCGAGCATCGTAAAAAATGCGGTCATTCGAAATATCAGCAGCCAAGCAGGGTGAATATCTTTAAGGCAGGGACTCCAAGATTCATCAGAGTAAAGAAGACCGGGCGGTCTCTCTTGTCCGTCTCTTCTTCTTCTCGGTCCTTCATGCTTGTATATCAAAACTGATGCTATTATCATTGAACAGAGCACCCAGATTGCAGAGAGCATGAACCTCCAATTCAGCCAATAATGGAGCTCTGTGGTGTTGGAAGTCATGGTTGGGTGCCAAGTATGTGGCGATGGTCCTGTGTGAAGATGCATGATTTTATTTGACAAATCACTTCAACAATCTATTATTTTCTTTCACAAGACAAGGTCTGGTATGATACATAGAATCCAGATCTAAACTTTCTCCTTCCAGTGATAATAGCTAGCAGAGGATTAGTTAGTTGGTGGAATTTTAAGCTAAATGAAGAAAATTTGAGCAACAAATACATAACAGATAAGTTATTAAGTAGATGAACCTCCTCATTCTAATGCTGAAAATTGTGCACACGCAAAAGAGAAGGGGATTCATTCGTTCGTCATTCAATCTCCATGAAGGGAGTTACAAAGATGCTTAGCTTTGTCTAAGTTGCTTAAACAAGATATTATTATTAATACAAAGTTTGGGCTGAAAAGAACACAAAATTCCAGAATCTGAGCATGTTTTATGATCAGAAGCAAAGCTAAGAATACTTACTTGCGAGAGGGGAAAGGAGGAGGAGGAGATGCTTTGCTTTGAAAAAATCTGCAGATTTTCTCATTAACTAAAAAAATAAAAAAACAAAATTCGTAGCGGATAGCTTAGGTTGCTGAGTTGCTTTGTGAAGAAGCTACTGCTACATGTTAATATGTTATATATAAGATGAATACAAATAAAATTTCAATGCGTACAGAGATCTATATCTTGCCTTGCTCTTCACTTTTAACTGTCTTTTCATTTTCGTTATTCTCTTTTACTTTTTCTTTTGTTCACGCAGTACGACGCAAAGAACAAATGAGAGGGAAGTCGCTTTCAGACAAATTCCTACATATATATATCATATTTGTTTTCTCGAAGACCACAATTTGGATTATTCTCGGGTGTGCATAACCAGATACCAAGATCATTAATTTCGGGAAAATTAGACCTCCTAAAGATTATATACATATAAAACAAGAGGATGTCAGATTGGTTTTATGTAAAAGCAAGATCATTAATTACATTGAAAACAAGAGGACGTCGGATTGATTTTGGTTTTGTTCGTTTGTTCGATTTTGGTTTCGATGAATTCCATCGGAAAACGTAAGGTTGCAGTGTTCTTTTGTGAAGGAATCCGCCAGGAAAAGAATCGATCTTTTGTTTTCGTCGGAGTTTGTGGGGGAAGGAGTTGCCAGACGCGTGACTACTTTTTGTCTCTAAAGCAACTTATTTGCAGCAAAAGAAAAAAAAAGTCTCATTTTAAACGGGCTTTTAATCGATTTATTACTATTGTTTTTTATTGATAAGTAGTTCTCTAGATAGAATTCCTCATTTTAAACGGGCAAATTTTTCTCACATAATAATTTTAGAAAAGAGAATTATTTTGGAGATAAAATAGACTAAAGCTTTTTTTTTTTTGGATTTCTTAAAATAACAGCATAAGAAAATAAGAACAAATCGCTACTTCATAGATTTTAGTTTTATTAATATGTGTATCTCAGTTACAAGTTCATTTTAATGAATAGATAAAATCAATGTAGAGTTTCCAAATTTACAGAAACCAAATTTTGATATCGTTTTTAGATGTAAGAAAATCACACTTTTGAACTTTTGTTTAATAAACTAAGTGCGATTACTCCAAACTCTTCGGAGAGCAAATAAAATTGGAACATAAATAGAACGCATTGTCAACCTCTTTTATTATATCGTGTTCCAAGATCAACCCTATAAAAATATATGAAAAGTAACAAACCAATTTAGATAGATTTGTTATATGTCATATTGTTGTTCGCGATTCGCCGGTCAAAAAGTCTAGTAAGTATTCACTTTCTAATAATACGGGATAGTAAATAATTTGCCAATAATAAATTATTGAACATTTATTCAAAATGCTAATGACTTTCATAATTTTTTTTCTTAGTGCTTGTGTGTGACGATCTAAAGGCAAGACATTCTTTTTTCCTTTTTTCATTAATTTTTTTGAAATGTTTATCACCTGTCATAATCAAGTTCTTATTTAGTTCCTTTCTTCACAAACACCACAGAAAAGGGTATCAAATATCACTACCATCAACGTTAAGCCTACCGTTTACTTCCCATGCAATATTCTTCAAATTCAGTAGAAGAATGATACAGAATCTAAGAAATAAATAGAAAATAAATGGGAAAGAAAAAAAAAGGAACAACTGTTCCGCTTTTGCTGACAACGACTAGAGTGATTTTTAAATTACATCAACATGAAAATTTTGTGAATTGAAAAGATTAAAATATAATAATAATAATAATGGAAGTCCAACAATTTCTACCACGGGGTTTGAGTGAGCCTTGCTTTTAATAATCAGGGACTTTCAGCCTTTTACTTCCAAGATATGGATACAGAATGGTAACTGGAAAACAGATTGCCAGAAGAAATGATTTTTAACAATGTCTAAAAATACGATGATAAAGATGCTACGTATTTACAAACTCAACATAACACGACCGGCAAGTATAATACAGTTAGTATAGATGGCTTAAAATACATTTAGCTGGACACAATGTCACTTTTACCTTCTATGTCTTATATTCTGAAGAATTTCAGCTGAAATAATCCCTCTGATTTTGGCCTCTGGGGGTTGTCTACAATGTCTCGTCGGAATCATCCCCAATTATCGAGAGCGAAAATGGGGCAATGGCCACATTGAATGTTTGCGAGCCGACCTTATCTATATGCTTCATCTCAAAATCTCCTTCCTGCGTGCCATACGGTGGAAAGAAAATTATGGTTTATATAAAAATATAAGAATCTAATCCTTATTCAAAAACTTCAATGGAGCTTGGATTTTTATCGCGTGGCATGGGAACTACAACTAAATATCTATTCTAAACATTTTATAAGAATTAAGAATTAGAAGCTTGTTTATTTTGTTGTGTTTTATTTGAAGATAATGTAAATTTGTTAATTGGACAGTTAAACTTCATAGTTCAAGAATTTTACAATTATGAACTTCAATGGTCCATTTGACACATTTCTTTACATTTTTTTTTTTAAAAAAAAACTACAATATGTGTATCGGTGGTAGGTTCCATGCTAATACCATTGGATCGAGCCCATGGGATCACCATTCACAAATCAAAAGGTCTCAAGCTGCAAATAAAAAATGCTTTGGGATTTGAAATTAAAAAACTGAAAATATGGCACTTTTAGGGCATAAACAGGAATCACTAGATGGAGAGATGATTTTGTACCTCAACTATACCTCTAAAGAAAACTCAAAAGTGGTGCTACATTCATCCCTTCCGCTAGTTTTACGCCGTAGGCTTCTTCACATAGAACATGCGGTGCCCATGAATTCCACACCAATTTAGAGTTTTCTTTATAGGTATAGCTAGATGTACAGCATTTTACAAATGCGCTCCAAGACAAAGCTGCGAGGCAAAGTCTCACCATTCTCCCATTAGGGGTGTTTAATGGGCAAGCTGACGAGTATTCGAATCCAGTCCTTGGAAGTATAACAGGCTGCTCTCCAACGACGCCATTGCCCCTGCAAAGGTGGAAAAAACAGTGTCTTTACTACAAGACTAGAGAAATAAAATTAAAAAAGAACAGTGCTCTTCTACGTATTGTATAGGAATATACGAACCAAATGTTCTCAATTTTTCCATAAGCATCTGTAATGATCCAATGCCTCCTCAATAGTTGAACTGGCCGTTCAGAGTTATTCGTAATCCTAATTCGATAAGCAAAAAAGTACTGTCCTTTTGATGGCTGGCTTCGACTGTCAATGTACACACTCCTAACTTGTACTCGTATACCCTGACATAACAAAATGCCTACATATGTTAACCAAACATAAACCTGGATTTGCTACATGATATATATCTTATATCAAGACCTTATTTTTTAACAGATTCCATTAAGAATTTTAACAGAAATATATTTGAGCTAAAAATATTCCTCGCGTAGTCAAATTCTTCTGCCACTGTGGAACTATAAAGATAAATGGGCATTTACCTCTTTTGTGTGTCCTTCAATACTTCATGTTCAAATAAATCTAGCTTATACAAAAACAAAATCTTAACTGCACAATTGTGGTTGTTGAATTTTCATATGGACTTCATATTAATAAGAATCTACTCTACCACTTGGATATTCCTATTTAGTACCACTTGAATCCAAACAGAAGCTATTCAAATCCTATATGATTTAAGAAACACCTTGCCAAGAACGTGGTATTAATGTTTAGAACTTTATTCATTAAACAATAATCACATAACTATAAGACACATTTATATATAGCACATTGTACACACACACACACACACACACACACACACACATATATATACATATATATATATATATATATATATATATATATATATATATATATATATTAGAGAGAGAGAGAGAGAGAGATGAGAGAGAGACAGGGCTGAGCATACCGAACCTACCCGAAACACCGAACGAACCGACCCGAACAAACCAAAATTTCGGGATTTCAGTTCGGTCGGGTTCGGTTCGGGTTCGGTGGTCAAATTTGGGTCAGTTCGGGTTGTGGACCCAAAAATTATCCTCAGAGTCAAGTATTAATTAGTTTTTTGTTGATTTTTATGGTGCTAATTCTTTCTATTTAAACAAAATATTCCATGGTTACAACTATTCGGGGTGGATCCGAACGCGATAACAACCTACCCGAATTCCGAAATTGGTGTTAATAAAAGTGATTTGTGATGTTTTCGGGTCAACCGAACTGACCGCGAATTTAGTCGGTTCGGGGTTTGAAATAAAATTCGGGTTCGATTCGGGTCTGAAGATATTCGGTTTGGGTTGGCCTTAAAATTTCGGTTCGGGTCGGGTTAACCCGAATGCTCAGCCCTAGAGAGAGAGAGAGAGAGAGAGAGAGACTCTCAACATACGACTAGCATGTTATCACGGATTGTTTTGATGGCTGAGCATTCAAATGAAAAATCCGAACAGAAGATGGAATATATTCAGAAGCCAAAGTTCAAAAAATTTGGATGTCTCCTCTCTATTATATAAGGCGGTTAAAATTGGGTTAAAAACCAAGGTTTTAAGTGCCGTTTTGTGCCGAGTTTCGCTAAATTCTAAACTTGGGACGTGCCAACCGTGCCGATAATAAAATATTATTATTTTTATTTTATTACACATTTTTATATTTTATTACAAACATAAAAGAAAAATATGAAATAATAAATTAAAAATAAAATAATGGCTTATCATTCCCCTCATCCTCCTCTTCTTTTAATCCTTTTCTTTTTTGTTTCAAAAAAAAGGTGTGCCGGGTGGCATGGCACGAAACGGAACCGTGCCGCCCGAAACGGAGCTCCGTGCTGACTGGAACGGTCGGGATGGGACGGCACGGTCGGAAAATGGCCATGCCGGCTGTGCCAGTGCCAGATCCGAGTTTTGATATGTATGCTAAAAAACATTAGATCATAATGAAGGTTTGGATTTGCAAAATTCAGTGTACATCATAGCATTTTGGTAATACACAATTTATATCATGCATTTGACCTAACTTTGAGCTATTCGATGTGCACGTAAAATTTCATGAAATCTATCATTTTTAAAGTTACGTATGACTTTTTTACTTGTAAATTACTTTAGCAGCTCGGATCCTTTATTTGAATGCTAATAGCCACAAAAGCGTCTACCATGCTAACAGCCATTAGTACCAGAAAAGATGGGTCTAGCCAAAAGGATTATGGAGAAACCGATATCCAATATCCCTAAAGCTCATTGAAATTGATATCGTCCAAGTGAACCAACTACACCGACTTTCCTTATTCTCTAATGGAACTTAATTTGAAAAAGGAATGCAAATCTGCATAATTGAACCATATACATTACTCACATCCAGGATAAACATCTCAGCATGGTTG
Organism: Xerophyta viscosa; assembly: GCA_002076135.1. Taxonomy (NCBI): domain Eukaryota; kingdom Viridiplantae; phylum Streptophyta; class Magnoliopsida; order Pandanales; family Velloziaceae; genus Xerophyta; species Xerophyta viscosa. The sequence goes on along the minus strand of MJHO01000219.1, from coordinate 82,615 downwards.
ATATGCAAATGAGAGGACAAAAAAAACACATGGAAGATAATCCAAGTCATCGACTCATTACTCGGTCTTGATGTTCTCTCTTTCTTTTTCCTACCTTTTTGTTTGACAATAACATACTTCACCTTCAAACTTGTAAGTTCAATATTATTTAACCATCTTTTTACCATATAAAAACAGGCATATAAACATTGTCCTGGAGAATTCCAACTGCTAATGCAGAGTTGTGTAACTCAGTCAGGTAAAGAAGACATTAGCGCTTAGTCTGTGCTATACATATAATGACATACTTTTGCTAATAGAAATGTAGTTTTCAGAAAATGCCTCGTATCAATATCATTTAGCTAAAGGAATATAGAAAGGACATACCAGTGTTGTAGCATCACTAGAACATTTAAGGAGAGAATGGGGAGCAACGATCTTCAATTCATCTCTGCACTTTGCTGCATCCTGGAGAAAAGCTTAGAAAGTTACTTTTTAGATGAATGAATAGGAAGTTATCTCTTGTGGGAACGTAGAGTAATGTGTCCATATCACAAACATTTATATGGCAACTACTAGCAATCTGTGATCTCAAAACCAAGATTCCACATTTGTGTTCTATCCCAACATGTGTAGAATTAGGTGAGATGGAGTCAAGTTCAAGATAATGGCTCCAAGTAGTGATTACAAGAAACAGCAACAAAGCCTTAGTGATTAAGTAGGGTTGTTGATCACATGGATCCTTGTATGCAATTGTGCTCTAGTGTGAACCATATATTGAAGTTAGTCACGCTGATACATCGCGCGCTTCCACAAGGATCCGCGTAATAAAGATGTGGCGAGGTTATACATAGGCGCTCTAAGTAGTGATTACACTTTGTTAATGTCATTTGATGCATTCAAATTTGAAACTTCTAGACTTCATTGTTTGATTCTCTTATTTATTTTCTAGATAACAAGAATGACAAACAGAGCCACAATCAAATACCTCAAACCTCTCTTCCTTGATTGCTTGCCTCATTGATCTACGGAGACGCAACACAGGTTCCTCATCTTCTAATGATCTCAACGAATCCCTTATTCTTGCGGCCTCTTTGTAGTCCTTCTCACACCAAAATACAAAAACATATAAAGCTATGGCCATTCAAATCTTATTCAATCATTTACATATCAGTTACTAAAATTTCACTTTCTCAACCTGCAATTAGAACCGGTTGATCTATCATCAATGGTCTTAGCTTAAAAATAATAGATAAATGGTCCCGGCCCTCCGGGGTGGCGAAACATGAGCTCGCTGTTAACCGCGACTGAGCGGCACCCCGAGAGTTTACTTGCCTTGGAGCAGGTAGGGTTTCCCCCGCGTTAAGAATCTATACCAGGTACCTCGGATTTGGCGGCGACGGCCATCAGTTGCTTGAGTACAGCGTATGTCTGAGTCCTGGAAAAGTACGCATGGGAACTCGAAGAAGAAGTCGAAGATGACGAGACATCGCCATCACGCTCCGAAGAAGAAGAAGAAGCGATAATCAGTAGTGGAGTTAAACACTGCATCTTCTTCCATCGGCATCCTCTATAATCTCTGTGATCTGCTGAGCTCAGATTGAACCCAGGCACCAGCTTCGACAGCCCCAAAGATTGCATCTTCTATTATTTTTGATGTTCTTATGATGAATCAATCTTCTCCGATTAGATTTGGTAATAGGAGCGTTTGCAACAAAGTCGAAGAAGACTGCAGCGAGACAGAGACAATCCGAGTCAGGGTGACCACGTATCTAAAATCATGTCGTATGGAGGAGAATTTTTTCTACGAGAATATACATATATATATATATATATATCTGATTTTCCTTAAAAATAAATGAATTTCAGACTACAATTAAAGTTTTTAGTTATTTTAGAAAATCTCCCAACCTACCTGTTATGATTACTTTCCATTGCAGCTTATAGCGTATATTTTAATATAGCTTAAATAGTTTATAATTATATGCTATTTTAAATAGCATGGACGATTAGTTTTAATAAATTATAATTATATGCTATTTTAAATAGTAAGCTAAATTTAAACTAAAATCTATGAACAAAGTATTTCACCAAACTAACTTGCAAAATTATTGCCTAGATATAGAACATTTCATATACAATACAAAATGTTGCCTACCCTAAAAAACAATTATGCTTCAACAAGAAAATCTCTCACTTTTCAGTCATCGTCCTAATATCACAACCAATATAAATACAAACAGTGATGCAGAAGATATTTCTCAATATTCTAAATAAATCAATTTTATTTATTTATTATAAATTGATTTATGCTTTCTGATTTAATATCTAGTCTCTGTTGGGAAGACATCCACCTTAGCAATATAAAATAATTTTTAAAAAAATAAAAATATATAAGTATTATTAAAAAATTTGCCTTTTACCGTTTATTCTTATATTATATTTAACTACTGATTTATATAGTAGACACATATCAAATATGTTGTCAGTATTCCTAATTAATGGCTCAGAGCCTCAGACAATTCCTCAAAAAAAAAGGGTGAATTGATGGGTTTACTATCAACTTTAACGGATCAATCAGTCGGCCCATAAGAAATCAACCGCTGCTGTTGGGCTTTTTAAAATAGCATTATGCAAGTTCTTGTTTGCCGAGGGTGGCCCAGCGGGACTAATGGAAGTACACCTGCTTATAATCGATGACCAGAAGTGCACGTGCGACGACACATGCCTGGCTGACACTTTTCTCGCTGTATATTAATTGTTTGATGCATGTTGATCGAAGGTCGTGGTAAATAGTAAATTAATTTCGAGAGAGAAAGAGAGGAGATGGTTGGTATCAATCGATTCAATCCCTTTTGTATGGGGACATGCACAGATGCACTAATCCTGATCCTGTAACAAAGCAGAGCACAAGAGACAGACAGCTTCTTCTCCTTCTCCTTCTTCTCCTTCTCCTTCTCTTCCTTCATCTCTCTCTCTCTCTCTCTCTCTCTCTCTCTCTCTCTCTCTCTCTCTCTCCAGATATGGAATATGTACTGCGAGTTTCGAAAGACAAAAATGCATGGCCAGATATGGCAAAGATTCCATACTTTATTAGTTTTCTGACTCGAGAACTGAAAGGAAATGTCACTTTGAGAAATTAAGCAAGTGACGCTAAAAAAGCTACATATGCTGAATTAGATGCTCACTTCTGCTTGCATTGAAGAACTCATGAACAAGATGTCTGATCGATTAATTATGGTGGCGAAGGCAACACATAGAGAAGGTGCCCATCAATCAACATCCATTTTGACTAAACTAAGCATGCTGCAGATCATCATCTTCAATTAAGCTGATCTTTTTTTTTTAAGTATAATTAATTGGATAGCGCGTAGTGGTGTGGTCGATTAGCTAGCTAGGATGAGGATAGATATATATATCCTAATTCTCTTGTTGCAAAGGAATCTTGTGTGGTGTTGAAACTGCATTGAATGCTCTCAAGTACTACTATAAACCAGTCACCTCCTTTACATATCTCCAAACAGTACAAGCGATCAGCTACCTTCTTCCTCTTCATCTTCTTCTTCTTCTTCTTCTGTTACTAGGTTGAGCTGTTAGCTATAGCTACAATGTCTGCACTGAGTACTGCCTTAGATGACCTCACTGAGCAGCTTGGCTACGTCCAGTGCACCTTCTGCACCACCATATTACTTGTACGTAATTTCATTATATGATCACTTCATACATAACACATCTGTTTATAATCTGGTATACACTTCACATATAGATATTAAGATCCATGACAGAAATATTATATATATGTGGATGTGCATGCAGGTGAGCGTGCCGTGCAGCAGCTTGCTGAAGGTGGTGACTGTCAAGTGCGGCCATTGCACCGCCCTTCTCTCTGTTCGCTTGGCCGCTACTTCGTTCCTTCCTCTCAGTCTCCTCACCTCCCTCCAAGATCATCTTCATCATCATCAGGTCATACCACATTACGTACACTAATAATCTTCTTATATATAGCAATTTTATGTTCTTTGTTTTACTTTTTACTTTTTCCTATTCCCCATTAGCCTTCCGCGGGAGAAACACAGGAGGCTTCCGGAAATGCGGATAATATCCTCTCCTGTACTGGTGATAACGAGGATGAGAAGAAGGAAGAAAATGAAAATGGAACTCCTCCGAGCAATGTCGGCGGTGCCGCCATCAACAGACGTATGACTTCTATGATTATAACATAGTTTTTTTTTTTCAATTCATAAATGTAATTAGAGAACTAACGTACGTACATGGATTCTGCAGCTCCAGAGAAGCGGCAAAGAGCTGCTTCAGTTTACAACCACTTCATCAAGTAATTGTCACCAACTGAAACAGGAGAAAAGGCGATTAAATATTTGTTTATATATGCTAAATACACATTAACCTGAAATGCATTGAGATTTTAACTTGGCAGAGAGGAAATCAGAAGGATCAAAGCCGGTAACCAGAGCATCACACACAAGGAAGCTTTCAGCATGGCTTCCAAAAACGTATTTTAAAGATAGATCGTATATTATCAAATACGTATATGATGTTCTCATCGAATTAAATCAACTCTTTTAATCTTTTTTTTTTTTTATTATTTCTTGATTTTAACAGTGGGCGCTGTTTCCTCGGGTAGATGATAAGTGCAAGGAAGAAGACAGCGGCAGCTGTAAGAAGGCGAGAAACGGAGATCTAAATTAAGTATTTCGACCATGAAAGCGTTTGAATTAGCAGAAGCTGTTCTAATGGATTTTCGTTATGAAAAATTAACAAAAAGAATGAAACTGTTGCTTTGCTTTTACTTTTTCTTCTTAATGTGTCTGCACATTCACATTGTTATTTGAAAACGTTAAATATGGATAGAGCTACTAAAATTTGTCACATTTCCTCCCAGAATTTTCAATACATATTGAACTATGTGGTATTAGAAAAAACAAATGCTTTCGTAGGCAGACTGGACGTGGTATCGTTAATTTGGGCCGAGCATCCAAAAGAAAAAAAAAATGCATGAACTTGGTTAAGGGGATAGCCAATAATTTGTCTTGAGTATGTCCCTCTCCGTCGCATTTGTTTTTCCCAAACTGTAAAGGAAAAAAAGAAGAAGAATACAACTCCAAATTTTGTTTCCCAAACTGGACAGACTGCTAGGTTTGAAATATATATATATATATATATATATATATATATATATATATATATATATATATATATATATATATATATACTGGGGAACCAAACAGAACAGAATGGAACACTGTGTGTTTCTCCCTCCTATTCTTTTCCCTCTCTAAAAGAAAAAGGTCTTTTAATGATGGCACATTGTGTATTCATACGTTGCGGTCGGTAATATTGGTGGTCAATTACGTGAACGTACGGAAAGAGGGTGCTGTGTAACTATGGACTATAATACAAACATTGTCCAGGCTCCTATTCACTCTTGCTCTACCTTGCATCTTCGTCTATCATATTCTTCTTCTGTTATCTAAACGCAACTTCTTTGACGCCGGCTCTACTGCTTGTGCACCACTTGATTGAATCTAAAGAAGACAACACCATTATTAGAACTTCTTAGTTACACATGGAAAGGACAGTCAAATTTGTTTACCTTGTTAAGTTTCTCTCTAACAACTTGGACTGTATCGTTCATTGATGGAGACACAAAGTATTCCTGGCTCAACAAATTAGGAATTAATGAGCGCAAGTAGAAATGCCTTATAAGTAACTCAAAAGAGAGCTTATTCAAAGAGTATTTGGAAAAAGTATAAGGTATGAATACGTACTTATCCAGTCATGCAAATGAAGGTCCACAAAATCTAAATGCAGATGCTCCTTTGTTATACAATTTCATTGTTTTCTTTTCTCATCTATAGTTAACTATTTCATTCCAATCTAAGTGATAGTGTGTTTACCTTGTTTGAGGACACGCGGGGGGCGGGAGTATTGGCATCGTTAGAAGCTTGACTGGACATCCTATGACCCCTACAGCAATTATAGCATATGACAAAACATACAGAATTAGAATGGAACCTAAGGTAATAACAAAATCCTGCTACAAGTAAGCCCTCCTACTTTGGCACTAGAATTCAATGTCTTTTTTTAAATATATCCAAGAGGAGAACTCCGCATATGAAAACAATCTTAAAAGTTCCATATGGAGCAAAAACCTTTTAGACAACTGCTGCGAATGATGCGGACCATGAATATCTGAAACTTCAGATTTCGATCCATGCGTTCTTTCAGCTGCAAGTATCAATGAAAAAGACATGCAGAAGAATAGAATTACTCCAGAAAGTTTGACAAAATTCCATTAACAAAGCTAGAATCTGTGTATGGTAGCATAAAAACACCTCTTATTCGACCAGAGACTTCTTTTCTCCTGCCCTCAAGTTTCTCTTTTGTGTCATTCAAGCTCTCAAACTGAGGTGCATACGAAATCTGCAAACGGTTCCCAAGAAAAACGGATTCATCCAGTTTTCTTTTCGCAAACCTGCAAGTGAAGATTCAAACAATGGCATACCGAAATATTTCATTAATATCTATCCTTCTTAAGCTCTAATCAATTAAACATCCTTGATACCGTAAGTTTGGTTTCTCCGTTGACGTATATGAACACAACTTTAAATTTTAAGCTCCATATGTGAAATTCCGTTTATAAACTTAGAACTTCTCCAGAAACGAATCCTACAGTAAAATAAATAGAGGACATCTCAATATATAGTATATATTATATATATATTACCATCAGTACATATGCAACTATCCCAATTTATACTTCCTTTCATGCTTACATACTCCTTACACGGCCAGCTTTCTGATACTTCTTAAGCTTCCTGTTGCCCAAGGGAATGCTCTATGGTAAATCGATCATCCCGTTGGCCACATTGTTTTTGTTGCCTTAATCAGTTAAATAGTTATTGACTGTGATTGTTTTTTCATCTAGAATAACCTATTTTCAATTAGTAAACCATTTTTAAATCTTCTTAAACTGGAGTACCATTTTAGTGCTGCAGTTGAAAAGCTCAAAAGAACTAGATAAAAATTTGAAAACTACTATACATAACTATTTTCATGGAGTCCGGAAATACCTTGCACTACTGACCTGCAAGAATTTTATCCAGTAGACATCAGTAAAAGGCTCACAATCTTCTGCATCCATTGGTTTGAAGCTGATGAAGAAAATAACAGAACAAAAGACATAATGGATTGGTAAGCTGCTCATTGTGCGAGAACACGGAGCATATTATTTCACAAGAAACCTTATGAGAAAGGAGATACAGAGCAATGTTGTCTAAGGACTATAACCTTAATATACTACATGACAACTAGTTACTTCACATTTCAGTATAAGAATGTGGAATTCTCAAGCAATGGCATGTGACGTAAAATTTTCATTCTAGTTACAAGTACCTTTTTCACCATGGCTTTTAAAATTGGATTTTCCTGACCTACAAAACTTTGCATCAGTAAACTTGGGGTAATAATTGCATGCACATTTTCAATTGCAGAATTCCAGTTTCCATCCATCTACACTGTCGAAACACTTTCTCTAGATTGGTGTCTAAGCTGGATGTTCATAATCTGAATTCCATCGCTATACAGCTCACACACCCTTCTCAAAATAGTGTTTGGGCAGTGGAGATTGACAAAAGCAGAACTTTTTTCTGAAATAATTATTGTCTAAAAATACGAATTTGTGCCCATTGTCGTTATTCGAGTGGGAAAACATTTTACATTCTTTCCATAGTGAGCTGGACCGCAGTGACAAAAATAAGGTCTTCCCACCAGAAGCATGCATATATACAAAACCTAAAATCAACTACCCAGAAATGATTATCACTCCTCTCCATTCTTTAGTGGAGAGAAGCTACACTAGCAATTGGGAAATCATATTAAGAGACCATAACAATCATCATAGACATAAATAATAAATACTACCCAGAAATGATTATCACTCCTCTCCATTCTTTAGTGGCGAGAAGCTACACTAGCAATTGGGAAATCATATTAAGAGACCATAACAATCATCATAGACATAAATAATAAATACTAAGAGAGAGGAGAGAGAGAGAGAGAGAGAGAGAGAGAGAAGAGAGAGAGAGAGAGAGAGAGAGAGAGAGAGAGAGAGTGTGCTGTGTGTGAGAAAAGAGTAATTACTCGTCGATCTGGCCGTAGGAGCCAAATAGGCGGGAGAGCTCGTCGCTGCAACCAAGGGCAGGGACATTCCTCACAATCAAGTATCTGCAACCGGGAATAGACAAATGTGCTAACCAAATCCATATTCAATTCATGTCAAATTTAGCTCAATTACAAATTCAGTTCAATTGCTATTTCAATTCAATTAGAAAATAAACTTTAAGCAATTCTTCGGTTGTTCTACTCGAATTAGAACAGAGGAGGACGACGGTGGTGGCGTACTTACTTGGACTCGTCGCATACGGAGTAGACGCGCACCGCTGGCGGTTCATCCCGCCCCACCATGACTTCGCCGGATACCAATACTGAAAAGAGAGAAGCAGAGGAAGAAATAAAGTAGCGAGGCCGACAGCCTAAATCCAGTCCAAAGGAATTTCAGGCATCCGAACAGTTATGGACATTTTTGTGCGAAAAAAATTCAAATAGTAAATAGAGGCTAAAATGAACGTTTTTGGAAATGAGAACTGATTTGGAATGAAAACTTAAAATGAGGGCTGATATGTCATTATCCTAATTTTATTTATTATTATTTTAATAAATAATTATTAAATAATATTATAAAAATATTATTTGTCAAAGTAAGATCCGCGGCATCACGTAGGAATATTATCTTTCCAAAAGACGCACTTTCTGTAAAGTTGAACGTTTTTTAAAAAATACTCTTCATAAAATATTTTTGAAACATTGTAATTTAAAAAAAAATGTGAAAAGAATAAATACATAAAAAACACTCTACCTCTTTATAAATTTAATAAATCAGAAATCAAGTCTCCCATGCTTCAGCATTAAAAGACACAAATTATGAAATTTTATATAAATTTTCGTCCACTTATTTAATTTATTTTTAATTACTTTTTTGGAAAAAAAATAAATTAGAATATTATAAATTTTTGAGGTGATCTATAATTTTATAGTCGGAAGTTTTTTAAAAAAAGGCCAAATAATAGTAAAAATTTTGATTACCTTTTTAGTTTATTGTTTGGCTTCTCTTTTTCGAAAATTTTCAACTAAAAATGTGTAAATCATATCAAAATTTAGAACTTAATGTAATTTATTTTTCTTAAAATACATAAACTTAGATACGAAAATTTGTATAAAATCTCATAATTCATACATTATTTAATCGAATGCGTGAAATTAAATCTATTAAGAAAGTAGAAATACAATCGTCATATCATATTAATGCATGTAATCAATAAAAATAGAGTGTGCAAGCACTATAAGTTATAAGCTGCCACTTGCTGCATTCCTATTGCGATCGTCCATGTAGGATAATTTGTGTTAAAGATTATGATAATATTATTGTGACCGTAAGACCAAAACAAAGACCATATACTTTTTTTTATTTGAAGTAGGAGGTGCCTTAGATCCAAATATTTTGACTGGAATATTATTTTTTCAGGCATTTGAGCTATTTAAGGGTTATGTCCAAGATGGGAGTATGGAGTGGGAGAGTATTACCCAGGCCCCTACTTGCTTGTTGAAACATTTACTTTGGTGGGTGGTGAAACATGTATCACTCATCGCACGAGACCGCATGCTCTCTTTATCACGCATAACAAGCACGTCATTTTTGTACTCCAGGCAGTAAAATTGAAACCAGTGGAGTATAGCAAGCAATGAATGCATGCATATTATTTTATCAGTGTGGGTGGGCAGGTGTAATATTAGCCATCTTTGGTTCTTTCTCAGATTGTTGTTCCAAGTTCATGAAAATTGATTGAATGTCGGGCAGATTCGATACGAACCTCGAACCATGACGGAGTGAGTGAGTATCATTACGGATCATATTGGATGATCACAAACAAATGTATGCGAGTCCTTTGGGACTTTCTTCGAGCATGTTATGGGCTACACTTTTTTTTCTTTTTTTTTTGGTCTGGAAAGGCGGGAATACTCACCTACTACAACTTTAAACAGCCTAATCTCATCCCGCCTCCTTTTCTTCCTACTGTACACTCGAACTAAGAAGAAAAATAAGAAACTTATATATAATTCACTACTTGATTAGAGATCCATCGCCGATCCCGAAGACCCCGTCGGACGTGATGACGAATTCGCATGCCGACGTCTCCGGCAAGTGCGGCGCGAATACCACCTCCATTCGCCTAGTCGCTCCGTTGTCCTCCTTCGGCACACTCCTCGAAACAAACAGCCTCGTGTTGACGCAGTTCGCCCACGCGATCCCCAGCGCCGGCGCCACCGGCCGACCCGACGTCCACAGCTGCTTGCAGTTCCAGCTCGCCTGATCGACATCGGCATTGGAGATGACGTCCACGACGTGGTTGGTGACGAACACCGCCAGGTTGAATCTCGCCGCCTGCTCTTTCAGCTTCGCGGAGATCCGGAAGAAGATCGACGATCGGCGGCGCAGATCGGCCGGCGTCGCGTCGAATTCGGCGCGGAAGAGCGCCGCGATCGAGTCGACGATTATTAGCCTGATCGGTGGGCTTGTGCGGTTGATCAGGAGATCGTCGGCGCGGGAGAGGAGGGCCAAGAGGTCGGCGGGGGTGTAAGCGCCGGCGACAAGCACGCGGTCGAGGGAAGAATCGGAATTACGGTCGGTACATTTATCGAAGGTCGAGAGGCGGCGGAGGCGGCGGAGAGGGAAGGGGTGTTCGGAGTGGAGGAAGAGGACGGTGCCGCGGCCGTTGGTGGTAGTGGCGAGGGCAAGCTGGAGGCAGAGCTGGGTCTTGCCGGAGGAGGCCTCCCCGACAAGCTCAGTGACGGAGCCACACGGGATGCCGCCGCGGAGAACGCCGTCCAGGATAGGGCAACCCAGGCTGATCTTGTACGTCGGGATGCGGGCGGCTATCTGCGGCATCACCACCACCGCCGCAGATGACGACGACAGCGGCGACGGCGGAGGAAGAGGAGGCTTTTGGCGGCTTGGCAGAGGTTGATGCTTACTGCTGTTGGTCGCGGCGGCGCGCATGGTTGGTGATGGCACGCCGGCGGCGCCAATTGAAAAATACACTCGCGAACGCGAAATTCAAAAAGCAGCGGCCGGGGGTTACAACTCGCAAACTTGGAGGGCAATAAAAAATAAAAATAAAAATTATTATTTCAAACTTGGTAGAATTTTAAACCAATAGTTACGAATGGTACTATAGTAAAAATATATAGTAAATATTATATCATATTTATACGTTATTCCTCTTTTTGTACACAATGAAAAAAAAATTATATTTTAAAATTATTTATTTTGCAGTTGGAAAGCGAATAATTAGGTAACGAAAAATTATTAAAGGCAATGTATTTACCACGTCATTTTTTATACTATATATATCTATAAGTTTTTTTTTTTTTATAAAAAATTAATTTAAAAAAGTTATAAATATTGAGGAGATATATAATTTTTATATAAAATTTTTTTTAAAATAAATAAATATTTTTGACTAAATAATTTTAAAATTAAAAAATATTTTTAAATTCATGAAACCATCATTTTGCGTGAAGGGTTAAAAATAAAATTTATCATCCAAAGTGCTGGCCATAATCACCGCTTGTCCAAATGAGTCTGTTCGTTAATTAAGGGGTATCACGATAAATTTCATGCGGATCTTTGCTCGATTTCATTATAGTTAACAATGAAGGTCTGCACCCGTATCATGGTTTTAAGGCACTCCTTTGCAAAAAGGAGAATACGAGCGTCGAATTCTCCAAAGAAAAATTCCACGAAGGACAGCTATAGGCAATTTTTATTTTATTTTATTTTTGAAAAGAAGAGTTAGAAGGAGAGTTATCGGCAATTTTTATTTTATTTTATTTTTGAAAAGAAGAGTTAGAAGGAGAGTTAAATTACCTGAAGTAATTGGCATATATATACAACTTAAGACATGAGGAGAGTGTCTCTTAAAGAATGTCATGCGGGGAATTAGATGCAGAAGTTAACTGTGTATTTTTGGGTACCTTGATTAATGACCCTCCGCCATTAATTAGGTTGTTTAATTGAAATGAAATGCTTGCTTCGACATCCATTTTAAGCACAATTTCATTAACAAATAAATGCCATCGGAGTTCCTAAGAGATGTGGCGGCGGCCGGTGCTTTGAGATAAACAACACTTGCTTGCAGAACGGTACGTAGTAGTTCAGATATTCTGCAAGGCTTTATAGCTGGGACTCGGGATGATGCACGACACGAGTTCCTCTCAAATCATATGACAAGTTGTACGTGTAATAGCACTCGAAAAAGTTTAAACACTTTGCTGTAGATGATAGCAAATATGTATAGGTCCTATCATCAGCAAAAGAACGATGATCGATGAGGACCAAAGAAGATACATGAGAATTATTACAAAATGAAGATGGAGGAGGCCCTCCATATTCTCCAGCTCCCAACAGCAAGCCTCAATAAACAACGTGTACGTCTGTATACAAAAATCCTGTAAACCTCATGCACCAATAATGTTCTATGGAACTTCTCTAATGGAAACTCGAGTGGCGTTTACATTAGATTAGATGATCAAGAACTTTCCATCTAAGAAACTATACAACGCACAGTTAAAAATTCAAATCTGGCATATAAATAAGAAATCACAATGCTGCGTAAACCGTGTCTACTATGATTTCCTCTCTGCTAGCTTTCAGAGAGGAAATCAAAATTTGATCAAAATTGCTGATGTGGATAATTTCCATATTTATTCAGAAGAAGTTTGATGGACGGTTGAGCCGAAGAGGCAAGCCGAAATTCTGATAGACCCTTATATTTCCTCCTAAACCTGCTGTGACGACTACTAGACCCCACGCATTTGAATCCTCAATGCTGCTGCATGTCGACCTGTTGCTACCCCCTCCTGACCAGCCCCAAGACAGCAGAGACGAAGACGAACCGAACGTCAACGGTCCAGATCGCCTGATGGAAGATGATGCTGATCCCGATGAAAAAGACGAGCTACCCTCGTAGGTTGATTCCGAACGTCGAAGCTCGTCTCGGGGAGGCGACGGTTGCTCCGAAGTACAGTATTTCTTCTTGGGGATAAGCGGAGGAGAATGATTTCTATCGCTCAGCTGGTTGCAGGAATCTCCGAGGGTAGAGGAACACCTAATTAGGGAGTCGTTGCTGCTTAAATGGCTGTCGTCGTAGGCGTCCTTACGCCGTGAAGACCACGGTGGTAATAGAGGAAGGTCGGCGTTACTCCCGCTACAGGGCCATGGGATTGCCACAGATACGTCCGGGCATTGGAAATACTCATGAGATCTCGTGGTCGTCGTACCTTTGCCCTTCCCTCCTCCGTTTGCAGAATTAAGAGTACTGGTGTTGTGTCTCCACACGTAAACGTGGGAGTCCTCGCTTGCGCACACCACGTATTTCCCGTCTGATGTAAACGATGCTGATATTTGACTGCTTGTATTACGGAAGCCTGCAATGTATGATCCACACATTATGTTATAATAATTTATTTCTATAATTCTTGAAACTCACAATGGTTATACTTGAATTCCATGAAAGGCATCTCATATCCAAAAACATTCACTGTCAGGCCTGACTTTTACCCACTAGTTTAATTCCAAAAACTAGTTCAATTCCAAAATATAGAGATTTAAGTAAGGTATTCTTTCGGAGTAAAAGCAATCTCGATTCAGATAAGTTAATTAGTCACTGGATTGGTAATCATGATATCCCAATAATACAAATAGTAGATAACCTACAGTTATAACGGCCTAGAACACAAAAAAAAAAAAAGAAAAGAAAAAAGAAAGACTGGGGATACTTACCCCTGTATTTGCGAACCATGCTGAGACCATCAAATACACGAATCTGTGAATCAGCGGCCGTAATTAACACTTCAGATGGATTACCTGGAGCAAACTGTTCATAAACGCTTTAATTGTCTAGTAGCACCAATACTCATGATATATACTCAAACTGCATTTATAAAAGTGCCTGCACTTTTGTTTCAGCTAAAAGCATGAGTACCTGCAATCCAGTAATCTTTTTTGCATTTGACTTGCTTCTCTTGTTGCTGATATCTATCTGCCCCTCTTGAACTAATGTGTTATCTGCAATTAATCATTCAAATACAACATATACATGTCATACTCTAAAATTTTAAATTGTTTCTTTTTTTTGCATATCATCAGGTCATCGACAAAACGAGAAAAGTCAGGCATGTTTTGTAACAGTAATCAGAAAAATTTAAAATGCAATACTTGAAACTTAAAATGGAAAATACCGGATGTTCTGTAAAATCTGCAACTCCCTTTGTGTGTACCAACTATAGCACCCTTCAAAAGATGGATGAAAATGGTTACTTAATTTGATAAACATATACTAATTATTTTCTTTTATTTTTATTTTCGTTGGTTCTGTATGAAAAGATAACAGTCATCAATTTAGTTAGCACCTGACCATCTGGAGTGTAGCAAGCTGCAGTTACCATTTCATTAAGTTTGCTATAATAAACAACGTGTCTATCAGGAATGCTCCAGATGCGAAAATTGTGATCGAGAGAGCCGCTGATGAAGTACCTCTCGTCTACTGGATTGAACTGTATACACGTTACTGCTCAGAAAGACAAAAACAGACGCTGTCATTTGCTTGAAAATTCTTTATGGCAAAGAAGAACACGAACATCTATCAGGTATCTTACCGTAATCATTGTGCGCGAACAACTTTAGACATGTCTTGCTTTCCATATCCCATAACCTCACGGTTTTGTCCATCGATGAAGTAAGCAAATGCTGCAAAATATGGCAGAAATCTGATGATTTAGTCATGTAAAAAGTGACGCGTGCTAATAATTCCTGCAAATTACTTCATGTTTTTCTAATCGCAACCTGTGATTTGGACCAAGAGATATCCAAGACCTCGTCAAGGTGTCCTTCGAATGAGCAAATAGGCTCGTCGGAGAGGGAGAAAATGGTCTCTGGCAAGACGATATGTTTAGGCAGAGCGCGTGTGCTGCTATTTTTCATCGAAGGCGGCTTGGAAGGCCGACTTGGCAGCCGGCTTGAGCGGCTCAACGAAGGACCGCTCTCCGGCTGCTCTGTTGAGTTGTTCTTTGAAGAACACGAAATGGTGTCCTCGCACCGGAGAGCAGGCGTGACTGCGTCACGTTCCACTACCTCCCAGATGTGAACGACGCGGTCCTCTCCGGCGCTGGCCAAGTATTTCGAGTTGGGGCTGAACTTGATACACCATATAGACCCCTTATGAGCCTGTATTTCTTGGCACAGGTACAATCCTGTGAGCTCCTTGTACGACTTCCCGTGCTGCCGTACCTTCATCCACTCGGAACCACAGGCGCCGCCCTCACCACCACGGCCAGAGGAGGCGGCACTCTCCTCCTTAAGCCCTGTCATGGAACTGGCGACCACCTTGAAGTTCTTTAACCAACCACTGCCCTTTTTTCTATTGGAACTACCACCACTCTTGGAGTTCTTGGAGGAGGATGGTGGCGTTGCGGTGCTGCCATTGCTTTTCTTATCGAGTTTAACCCTGCGCATGAATTCTTTAACAATCGGAGAGTAACCTAGAAACTTCTCGAATTCTTCGAGGGTGAATTGGATGCCGGTCTGTAGATCGTTCAGCCTCCCCCACGAGCCGTCTTTCCTTACCTCGCTCACCACGAACTCCTTCCCGTCGTCCAAATTCTTTATAGTGAACGCTCCTCTGCTGTCCTCCTCCTCCTTTCCCTCCGCCTCTGCTCCTCCAGCGCCTCCCTCAGAACCAGCTCCTTTATCTTTATCTCGATCGTCAACTACAATGTTGCTATCCTCCGTCTTCTGCTGGGGCTCTTCCTCGTTACTCGCACATGGAGGTGCAGAGGAGGAACGCCTAAGAGGTTGCACCAATGAGTTGCAAGTGAGCTGAGCATCAGAATGCGAACGGGTGAGGACGGTAGAAGATGTTGGATGATCAACGGACGCAGCTCCAGCGACGGCGGTGGCTGATGAAGATGGTAGACGGTGCAATGACGTCGGTGGTGGTGCAGAGAGGTCCTTGCTGCTAGAAAGACCCATGTCCTTGCGGAAGCGGCGGCGGCGCTCGTTGAAGGAGAATGACTCGGCTGCCGTCCACATGTTGTATCCAAACTCTCCGGCCACGGAGACCGACGGCCGACCACTACAGGACTCATCATGATTGAGGTCATCGTTAATGTCGAGTTCGTCATCATCGGAGTTGAAGGTTGCGCTTCCGGCACGGCGCATGAAATCGCTGGGTGGGCCGACGGCGGAGGCGAAGGAGATACGGACATCGTCGTCTTCTTTGTCATCTGAGGAGTCAGAGTAGGCGATGCCGAAGTTGACGGAGACGCTGGAGGGGACGCGGTCCAGAGACTCGAAGAAGCAGTCCTCGTCCTCGTTACTGTCATCGCGACATTCTTCTGCATCATCATCTTGATCTTTAGTTTCTTGTTGCAACCGTGCCGTTGGTGACATCGTAGAGAGAGAGAAGAAAACACAGCGGGGACGAGATGAAATGAGGAGAGCGATGAAGAAGAATGAGGAATTGAGAGGAAATGCGTGAGGGTTGACCATTGAGTGTCTGTGGATGTGCCATGGTATGGAAAAGAAGGCATGGTGAAGGGAAATGATGGACGAAGGGTGAAAGAGGAAGGGCGTAGGTACTATGTCGGAAACTGACGGTTTGAAGCCTCAGTTCCATATGAGAGTTTCTAACGGTCTTAAGAGCTCGTTCATCTATCATTTTTATTACGGAAAAAATAAAATATATGAAACGTCATGCCGGCCCCACCACGCCTATGTCCCTTGTATTGAATTTTTTTTTTCTTATTATTATTTTTTTGGAAGAAAGATCCTAAGAAAAATAATATGTCGCATAACTTTTTAATCATTCTTTTTTTTTCTTATTATTATTTTTTTTTTGAAAGAAAGATTTTAAGAAAAATAATATGTGGCGAATTCTAATCCATGTTTTTTTTTTTTCAGTCCTTTGCCAGTAGATACATTCACGTTCAATTAGAACACCTGAGCTCTCTTTTCTGAAAAAAAAAGAAAAAAGAAAAAATTCACATGTGTCATTTTTCAGAAGCATAGTTTTCAATTCTATGCATGATTTCTGAAGAATATTCATGTGGTATTAAACGGCACAAACATGTTTGGTGATCTTCCGCGCAAAGTTTGCCTCACAACCAAACCCGAAGGCGCTGGAGAAATGTAGTGCAATCAAGCAATACTGTATTTTACAAACACCATAAGCTACCATATTTCCTAATAAACATGGAAAAAAAATTTAGATACTTAGCATGGATAAGGTGTGCCGGATAGGGCTAAACAGTCAAGCAATATCAGAACAAACTCCACCACTGCGCGCAAGGAGGATTTTTTTGGGTACTTTTTTTGTTTCATCTAATAGCTTACTTTTATCTACGATTACTATAGTAGGGAAGATCTCCAATTTTCTCCAAATTCTGCTGAAACACTATTTTCAGTTAGCGATGAAACCCATTACATCCCGGGAACTCAAACGAATTAGAAACAAAAGGATTCAGCGACTCAGGCTACATATGGCGTCGTCAACCAAATTAAACGCTTTTCACCACTACTTTGGGCCTATACAAATCATGGGAATTTGTTAGGAAATAGTCACGGTTTCAGACGATTTTCTTGCTTCCTTCAGCGCATCTTCGGCTCTCAGTTTTTCAGGGACAAAATCTGCACAACATATATGAGGTCCTTTAAATTGCTATAATCATACGCCAACTGCTGCAGTACTATAAAACCAAAAGTTGTGTGGATGCATATAAAATTTACCTGACAGGAATTCATACTTCCTAGCACTGGATACCACAGATGCTGTAAAAACAAGAATATATTCATTCAGTACTTGATACAGTCTAGAATTTTACAAAGGCACCACAAAGTCTTCCCATGTCTTTCTTGATACATACTAGAATTTACTATTTCACAGGAACCATAAAGCCTCCCAATGTCTTTCTTCTGATTAATAACTGAAAAATAAAGAACATAACACTCTTCTAAATGCAGCCAAACCTATCATGATATTTTCCCAATATTATTTTGTACTTTTCAAACTTCCAGCATGACAAGAAGCAAGGAAAATTTTCAAGATACGTAATTTAGGAAATATTGTAAGTGCAACAAGGGGGCAATTTGGCGCCCTCATGGCCTGCTACTAGCAAAAATACACAAGTTTTGAAGAAAAAGAATTAATGCTAGCAAAGTGTTAGTTCTATAGAGTACACATGGAGATCAGTCAGTCAGCCATTGGCTTCACTGGCGAATTGCTAATATGATACTCTGAAGATCTATAACCTGTACGTAGTTGCTAATATAGTCAGGTAAACAAGAGTAAGTAGTAAGTTTACATCTATCCAAACCCGTGGAAGAGAGTAGATTTTTAGTATAATTGTCGATTAACAGTCAATTTGCATTGAGATTTCTCCAACTTGAACAACCAGAAGCAAAAGCAGATTTTTTTTCGTTAAGACAACAAAGCCAACAGTTCTTTCTGAAAAGCACCTGCAATTGTCTTACAACTTCAACCGTAATAAACATGAATTGATATGTGTAGAGGAGGCATTACTGCAGAATCGAAGGGAAAGAGGAGAATGATAGCCTGGAATGTTTGATTGTGCACGGTGAACTCTTGCAAGATATATGATTGACACGCCGGATCAAACCCAGCTGTCAATACCACTTTTTTATCAAACTTAAACTCCTCGACAACTTTTCCTCATAGCTCCAGATGATAGGAGCTAATATGACAATCTCATTTAAGTTGTAATATTGAATAATCTCTACAGTACTTTAGATATCATCCTATCACATTTATTTTCATAATCTTTCTTTTCCTTTTCTTTTGTCTCTTCTTCTTATTGAGATTTGCATTTTTCCTATTTTTTTGGGGGTAATTTTCTTAACCTAATTTCACGTTGTGTCATATCTCTTTGTAAATATAAAGTTGTGAATTTGCACCAATATCCTGGAAAAGAAAGTACTGCTTACATATCCTTGATAAAACGAGTTTGTATACTCTTTCAAAAGTAATAAATTGCACAAATATCCCTCCGGTGATGATGTTTACATGATTGTCTCTTCTAAGTTTGTTATTGTTGTGTCTCTTCCAACTTCTTAGGTTGATATTTCCATGTTTTGTTGTTGTTCTTGTTGTATTTGTATGAATTTACGGGTAATATGAAGCAACAAAACAAAAATGGTGAAGGTTGACATGCAAATACAACTTTAGGGAGGCACTGAATCAAATACATGATTCCCTAAGAGTATACAAGAAAATATGGCTTTTATATCTGCATTGATGCAAATTCATATACTATCAAGAGCATAGTTTTCAGTGTCAAGCCGAACCGAGTTTTAGTAAATTCAAATCCCGGAATATGCCGATCATACCAATGTTTTCCTGCTGGCCGTGCCTATATACGTTTATTTGTTATTTTTAAAAGCAAAAATAAAATGTAAATTGATTTAGATATAGTCAAGTAAAAGATTTCAGCATCTGCCGTGGCGATAACTATCGAAACATTCACATGCCGCGTAGCACAAGCTGTGCCGATCGACACATAAAACCATGAGCAGGATCGCATGAGTATGTATAATTTCATTTTTAAGCTTCTACTCCACATAGAATAGCACAAGGTCACCAATTTACAAATAAGAGGATTTAGGATTGCAGCTCTTATGGTTTTGTCGTGATATTTGTGAACCTTTCTTATTCAAGTCTCCTTTTCCTTTTTTTTTTTTTTTTGGAGAAGAACAAGTCTCCTTTTCCTATAATGCATTTCCTCATGTTGGCATTTCTCTATGTGGTTATACCACTATTTGCTTACTTCTTCCTTCCTCATTTGCCGCCAGTGTCGGCAATTTACATGATCACCACCCATTTCATCATTCCATTTTCATGCAAAATTTCATAACTTTTATATCAGTCTGTGATTCCCTCCATGCTGCAAAGCATTTTGCACTCTTGAAGATAGACTGGACATCGAATTACTCTACAAGCTTAAGGTGATGGCAGATGCATCGATCAGTACCACAGGTATTTATCTTATATTGACAAATATTTTACTAACTGACGAGTATTTTACAAATTTTCTCTGTGGAAGTACTTTTGCCAAGAAAATCAAAAAAAGAAAAAAGCAAGGATCACAAGATTCTAACCTAGTGCTTCTGGCCTAAGTTTGATGTTACCAAGCATGCTATATTACTGTAACACCTCCACTTCATCCCTTATATCAAACTCGAACACATTGACCTTGTGTTTGTCTCCACAACCGTGACAAAGATGTGCTGAAGACTTACATAGATTCTTGTAGGCAATAGATTTCTTCTTGTGATGCGCCGCGTTCGCATGAGCATCCTCGGAAATTTGTTGGAGGAACATCTCCTAAAAGAAATGCAAATTGAAGTGCATTAAATTAGTGAACCAAATAGAAAATGATAGCATTTAGGGGATATAAATAGATACAGATGCCTTGTTGATGAGGAATAGTGCCTCGTGGCCAATGGCACGAACTTGTTGATCTGCGGCGCCGGCAAGACGCCGCACCCTGCTCGCCGGAAAGCTGCACTCGACCGTCGCCGCCGCCGACGATGTGGCTGCGAACGCTTCTTCTTCTTCCTCCTCCTCCTCAATCGATTTCTTGATCCTCTTCTTCTTCTTCTCCACGACGCTGGCGGTTGTCGTCGTCTTCTTCAATTTCTTCTTCTCCTCCATTGTTGGGTCGAAAAGCGCAGCTGACGAGAGCTCCTCTCTTCTTCCTGAGATACAATGGACCCATTTTGGACCCCAATTCCGATCTTTCGTGTCGAGGCCCAGAGGATGAGCATTTGGGTTGAGTATTGGGCTTATTGTTTGCCATTAACCTAGGCCCTTTAAGATGGAATCGAAAAGAAAGTTGAAAAGTGACAAATTGTGATAGTAACTTCTCTTGTTTATTTTAACAAATTTAGTAAAAAAAAATTGACACTTTTAATTCTTCTCTCACTTTTTATTTTCTATATAATTTCAATTTCTTATTTAGTAAAGTCGATCTTAAAATTGAATCTAAGTGTTTGAACAAGTCTGATTACTACCAGTTGTCTAGTTCCATTCATTAATATTATATATATATATATATATAACATTAATCCATCAAAATTAATCTTTGCATTGGATATTTAAAATCTGATTTATTTTTATTTTCATCGAATATAAGGTTGTGAGGGGCTAATATGCTAAGTTGATAGTCTAATGGATATAATCTTCACTACTTCACCCAACACCCCATATCCTCTATGTGGGATATAATCCCAAATGCATTGTATTCATCTGCCACGTTGCAGTGGTGATATGAACATGATCCAGTAGGAGTTCATCAACAAGATATCACCCCACCAATAGAATCCCTGAATCAGATTCCCGCCAACCTTTCTCCTCCACTCTTTCTCCATCTTTAATAGTAGTAACCAACGCTGCATCCAGTTCACAAACAAACCATCACCAGACCAAAACCAATCCAGGAAAGAAGCAAATCCGGAGTGGTCATTCATGGCTTCGCTGCGGAGCTGCGGAGTTGTCTACCCTAGTTTTCTCTCATCCTCCAAGTCGCAGTTCGCCGGAACTGTCTCGCTCCCGGCCGCCGCTGGTGTGAATGCCTCCTCCGGCCGCTTCTCCATGTCCGCCGAGTGGATGCCCGGCCAGCCCCGCCCTCCTTACCTCGATGGATCTGCACCTGGGTACTTAATTACATACTACTTGCGATACGTGAATTAAATTGGTTGGAGGAACATCTCCTCTCCTGGAAGATATATATTCAAATTGGAGTGCATTAAATTAGATAGATACAAATGCCTTGTTGATGAGGGATAACAAATTTTTCTTTAATCTAAATCTGCTGCAGCTCTTAGGAGTTAGGACATGCATATTATTATAAAATTGATGACTCAAACACATGTCGGCATATATATAATAGGTGAAATATATAGCAGGACATATATTAGTGACTGAGAATTTGAATTATAAGGATGGAAGGATCTGAGCTAGCGCCATATAATGTTTAATATAAACAAGTTTGTATTGCAGCTTATTCATATTCTTCTATCACGTGTATCCTAATCGTCTTTGATGCCATGATCATGTCTATAAGGGTGTTAATGAGCAGTGTAAAGACGAGATTGGAGCTATGTGTTGAATTATCTGACCTCCATACAGTAGCCAATTTTGGAGAATCGGTCATTAAAATTCTACGATTTATTTCATTCTCGTGATTCATATTTCATCAACGGTAGAGCTATGAGACCAATAAGAAATTCTATAAATCCATGACCCCCATTTAAAGTAATGATTCATTTCTTTCATATGTCTTGATATATATTTACTGGTTACAGTGACTTCGGCTTCGACCCGCTCCGCCTTGGAGAAGTACCTGAGAATCTGGAAAGGTTCAAGGAGTCTGAGCTCATCCACTGCCGATGGGCTATGCTCGCCGTGGTGAGTACCTCTATTTCTAAATCTCTCTTTTAATCATCGTTCCAAAAACCAAATTGTTACAACACCCAAAGATACCAAAAGTTTGATCAAAATCGATCTATGTTGATTCTTGAGTTAAATTTGGAAGCTGCGTCATTACTCAAAAGCAACTAATGACATATGTGTATACATGGTTGTTTTCAGCCGGGCATCTTGGTTCCAGAAGCTTTGGGTTTAGGCAACTGGGTAAAGGCTCAGGAGTGGGCCGCACAACCAGGCGGGCAGGCAACCTACTTAGGCAACCCAGTGCCTTGGGGCACTCTTCCAACCATCCTCGTCATCGAGTTCCTTGCGATTGCATTCGTGGAGCACCAACGCAGCATGGAGAAGGACCCTGAGAAGAGGAAGTACCCAGGCGGAGCCTTCGACCCCTTAGGCTACTCCAAGGACCCCGAGAAGCTCAAGGAGTACAAGATCAAGGAGATCAAGAATGGTATATATGCATTTATTACTTGCAACAAATGCTAGACCTCCCAAAATTTATCCCCAAATTCTACATAAAAGTGAACTGTGTTTTTCTTGACAAAGCACAATTCTATTAGATCCGAAATCCTAAAAAAAAAAAAAAAAGCCAAAACAGCTCGCAAATGCTCTTCGTGCATCTCAAAACATCTTGGAATGTGTTGGTGGCTAGTTTGGGTTTACCTTCCGATAATCTAGCAGATTTCATATTAGAATTGAACTTTAGACAGATTTGGGACACATTAAGACATCTTATGTAATTTCTCATAATACTCAAGCATCTCATGTAGATCGGTTGTATGTGTATAAATATACCACAACCCTAACTTATATTTGTGATTGGTGTAGGGCGCCTGGCGTTGTTGGCGTTTGTAGGATTTTGTGTGCAGCAATCGGCATATCCGGGCACTGGACCTCTAGAGAATCTGGCGACTCACTTGGCAGACCCATGGCACAACAACATTGGTGACATTATCATCCCGACATCGATTTTGCCTTGAAATGTTTTGCTCTTCTTTTAAACTGTACGAGCATTGCGAACATATGCAATTGCTTTCTACTATCTGAAAAATTCTTGTGTAATCATATATAGAAATGGAACATCTGCATGTTTCTCATCAATCCCCATTTTAACATGGTTACATTACTCTTATTTATCAAAACTAGATTATAGCTTTAGAATTCAGGCAAAAGAATTGTAAATGTTCTCGCCCACGATTTTAGCCCTCGGTTATATATGGAATTGATCTGACACGAGAACGATGTATGGAAATTATATTATATATATATATATATAATTTTTACTATTTATAAAATTGTTGAAAAGAAATAGTTAAACATAATAATAACTCATGCATTTATTTAAAATGAAGTACTGTGTGATTATAATATTTTCAATACATAGAAGTACAAATATATTAAATAAACAAAAAAAAAAAAAAGTAAAGTTGATTCAACTCCATGAACTTTGAATTGTAAATAAACATGCAGTATCTATGGACGCTAAAATGTGCAACTCAGCTATTAATAAATATTGAGGGTGCAACTAAAAATTCAGCTACGTAGCTAGACATAGATTAAAAAAATTATAAGTATTCACTTGAGATTTAAGCAGATGTCTTAATTAGGGCATAACAAGTTGAACTAAAGCTCGATGCAAAGTTGACATAACTGATAGAGTAATACTTTGTTAGACTTATTTCCATAAGCATGTTCAATTAACTCAAATAGATATAAGGTTTACTTTGTTAACCTTAAAACTAATTTATAATGTTCTTTGTTAGTTATAGGATTGAAATAAGATGTGTTATGAAGAATGGACGTATTCGAATGCAAAAAAAAAAAAAAAAAAAAAAAAAAAAAAATTTTGTTGAGAGATAAAAATAATAATTATAATCCTTAAATTTAAATGAGTGTGAAAAGATCAGCTCAAGCCATGAGCCGGCTCGTCTGGATCTTGAAGTCTTTTTTTAAACAAGAAAAGTGATACTTAGATTCACCATTTTAGTTCTAGTCTTTATTAATTAATATGTGGAAGTTTTTTGGATTCATGAAGGTCAGTTTAAATTCCATTTGGAAAATTAATTAGAATTTAGTGGTAACTAATTGGGCCCGATCTCGAAAAGGTTGGTGAGCTCTGAGCAGGGAACTTGGTAGTGAGCTAATTAGGTCTGGATCTCGAAGAGGCCGGTGAGCAGGCCAACGCCATCAATATTTTTATTCTAAATATATATTAGCTAAATTCAGCAGTTAATATCAATAATATAATCATTAAACTTATAAATCATTAAAATTTATAAATAATATTGTATCATATTTTCGATTTTGTAAGGCATTCTTTTGTTTAAATTTTTAAAATTTTTATCTAATTTTAATTATAGTTGGTGAAGAGATAGAAAAAAAAACTTTATTCTAAAAAAACTAGTCAAAGAATATAAAATTATCATTTGAAATATTTAATATTTTAATATTTAATACATGGCACGTAATGAAAAACTATAAAGTGCCAATACAAAGGTAGCTTATTTTTACTTTATTTTTACTATTATTATTATTATAATAGATATTTATTTAACCATTTCTTCAAATCACACCGCGGAACAGGCTCTTTATTCCCGTCGGTGGAGGCTTGGTCTACCCGGGCCGTGATCAATTTTAGCCCAGCATGTTAGAAGCCCATGGGTGTTAGAATGCTGTACTGGACCTCCTAGTGAAATTGATTTATTAATGGGAGAGTTGCGTTTCAATCGAGAAGATTGGAAAAAGATTAGATTGCTGCTGTGTTTGTGGCATGGCAGACTGGAGTTCCTCTAATCGCCAGACTGGTAAAGACGAGGAGCAGTTGACAGAACATGAAAAAGTAGAACAAGAAGAAGAAGAAGAGGCAGTGAATCTAGGCCGCGCGTCTCGGGAGACTCAGAGCCCTCTCCTCTGCGTCGCCAGGTCCGCCGGGGACGCCGCCGCCGGTGCATTGCTCGGATCCTTCGTAGGTCTCGGTGCGTTTTGATGCCTCTTTAAATCACTTATTGGGATCCCTATCGCGCTAATTTAGTTGACCGTATTCTTGTTCTTTTGTTTTACACCAAAGTTGTTGTTGAATTTGTTTGTATTGCTCTAATTTTGTAGAATCTTACTGAATTTGTTTGTATTGCTCTAATGTTGTAGAATCTTAATGAATATCACTAGACACTAGGTTCTTATTGAGTCAGTTATCGTTCTTAATTCTTAAATCTCAAACTTATTGGAAAAATGCATGGAAGCTGTTCTTCAGGAGTGACATATTGAGTGGGTATGTGCACAATTATATTACAATTGCAAACAGATATCAAGATAAAAATTAAAAAAAATTAAAAAATTAAAAATTAAAAAGTTAGAACTTAGAGTGGTTGATTATATGATGGTTTATAAAAAGAAACACACTCTTCTTGGTCAAGATAAAAGCTCCTCAACCATACATGCTATTACAAGGCACTCACCAAGGCCTACAATGTTATTTTCGACTGAGGACGTGAGCATAGCTAAGGACAACTCAAACGCCTATACTTTTATAGACAAAGTGTTTGGTGTCCTTTACTTGGCCCTTAAATTGAGTCGAACTTCATTCGTGGAGTAAACGTCTGCAATCAAATTATTTCTGATGCTCAAAAGCAAACCTGCTGCAGTTACATTAAAAGTCGGCTTTATGGGCTCCTCTGATTCGACTAGAAAACTGCTTCAAATTGGACATTGTTGCTGCTTCTGGTGGTGTCGAATTTCTGCGCACATTTGGGCATGTCTAATTTGGCTGTCACTCTGGCTTGCTAGTCAAGATGTTTCTCAGCCAGCACTGTTGTCTGCTGATATCAGATCTGATGTCGATGTATGAAAGACACAGTTGTCTTCTCTAACATCCTATAAATGAAATTTTCACCACTGTATGTGACTTCTCAAGAACAACCACATTACATTCAACTAGCTACCAATTGTCCCGCTAATGTTTTCTACATTTTGTTTTGTATTAGGTTCGGCAGAGTCTTATTTTATATTAGGTTGCCAATAACATGTGCACCCCCTAGCTTGGCTGTTATTTGCAAATATCTTCTTTTTTTTTATCGTGGTGGAACCCGTAATGCGAGCATACATCCCCGTAGGGGCCTCAAATTCACAGACAAGCTTCACGTCCAACCCCGACTGACGCTTCTCTGGGATCCGAATATAAGCATTTCATAAACGGGGGCTCCTGGCACAGATTACAGAGAAAAAACCGGAGCTCCTGCCACGGGGTACGGAGAATTTTCTTCGGAAATACTGCGAGAGATTTCACCCCATGCGGATTCGAATCCGGATGATGACGCTTTCTGAAGCGCCCCCTAACTGTTTGATCTAACCTATCTTCGAGATATCTGCAAATATCAAGCTTCCAGAAGTTTTTATTATGTTGCTTTGTGAAAATGTGCAGGTTCTGGATTGCTGAAGACAAAAGGATTTAAAGGATCTTTTACCGATGCAGGATCATGCGCAAAGGTTGTAGGAGGTTTTATTCGAATACATGCTTTATTCATGTTCTCCGTGTTGGGACTTCTGCATGTTTCAGCTCCAATTGTCACAGTTTTGTCGCAATCATGTTTGAATCTCAATGTTTGTGCTTTTTCTCTATGATGTGCTAGACTTTTGCAGTTATGTCTGGAATTCACAGCCTTGTTGGATGTTTCTTGAAAATCATAAGACAAAAAGATGATTGTAAGGAAACTTGCCAGCTGAAGTTTGTTTCAGATCTCTATGAAATTTGAGATTCTTATGCAATTCAACATTCTCTTTTTCTAGCTATAAATGCAGGAATAGCGGGTTGCTGCACTGGCCTTGCTTTGAGTTTTCCTGGTATTGATCTTCTGAAATCTCATCTCTAAAGTTACTTTTTTAATATGTGTGCGTGTGTTATATACCATTTATGTCAAATAATATCCATTTGGTTCATTGTTGTCTATGTAATTATGTTTGATCTGTGCAGCATACTGTCTTATTGATTACTATGTAATGTTGGCTGTCAGAATTTGCTCTAGACTGTTTTAGTAACAATTTTTTCCCCCTTGTCAACACATGGAGCAATTGTCATATGATCGATCCACTAGAGCAGCCCATAGTGCTAAGGTGGAAAATTTGTATACTTCAGAGGCATTTTAACTCCAGTATATTACAATACTGATTATCTTGGAAACTCGTCGAAATGGGTGTATTGATTTAAAGCAACTTATCTGTGTGGAAAGCCTCTGTAACTGTAGGTAGACCCAGTGGTAGCTTGAAATAGTAATTCATAGATCAGCAACAGACACAAACTTTTTTCTTGCACAATACACTTATTGCTTTCTTTTTCTTTTTAAATAAAAAAATTAAATTAAAAAGAAAAGACATTCATATGGAAGAGTTTGGTTCTATTGCTGAACTTGTTAGAACAAAATTGACAACGTAGAGGTATCTCTCTTATTTCCCACATGGAATGGAGACGGGTAATGTGAGTGTGCGGCTCGCATTTACTGAATGTTCTGGAGAGGTGGTAGCAATCCATTTAGCAGTCGGCCTGAAATGTTGGTAGGATAGGAAGAATGAAAAGCTGCAAATGGCAGATAGTTTGAGTCCTTGATCAGATTTGATGATAACATCTCTAATGAGTATCATACGATACTGTTGTTTGCTGTTATGGTTTTGTAAAGCTGCTATTTCTGAGAATGAAATTGTCAATTTAAAGTGAAAATAAAAGCAAAAACAATTAACAACATTATGATTCTAACCGGCGTAGCTAATGTAAACTTTGTGAGGGGCCTTATTGTTTGTTTTCTTGTTTGGCAAAAGAAGCTACATTGTTGACTTCGGTTGTTAAATGGGAAACTTCAAAAACTGATGGAAAGCATCAAGGCGTGATTTCAAGTCAAGGGCCTTTTTCTTCTATAGAACTAACTAATTTACCCCAGACCTTAAACTTCAGCCAGTATGCTGATGTTATAGGTTCAGATGATAGTATGTTTTATTAGGTTTTAGATATATGCAATTGTGTTACATATTGCTTGCAGAAATCATATATCAAAATTATATGCCACAAGTAAATTATGTTGGAATTATATACATCTGAGTTGCTCGTTTTTTGTCGTATTAGGTGCACCACCTGTTCTATTGCAAAGCTGCCTCACATTTGGAACATTTTCATCCGTCCTTCAATTGCTCAACAAGCCGCAAACTGCGGTTGCTCATCCATTGTCAGCATTCAAAGGACATTCCCATGATGTTCTTCCTCCCTTCACTCTCCCTCTTCCTCCTCCACTTGAACGACGCTTATCAGCATTTCGTGATTTTGTATCAAAGAGATAAAGTTTCTACCATAAGCTGAGGGAAAACTGTCTGAGGCAGATGCATGGCTTTAGCTGGAAGAGTCTCATGATATTTGCAGTTACTCTGCAAAGCTTTCATTTTTTTTTTCCCTAGCAGGGTGCATTTGTTCAAGTAATGCCCAGAGTTGTATAATTTTTTGGCATATTCTGAATCACTCTGTACCCTGTCTTTATCTAGAAATCGGTTGTATTTATGCTAAGCTTTAACCTGTGCTCTTTGGAGAAAAAAAAGCATTCGGATTTGCGTCTGTGTTATTGTATTATGCAAAAAGAGTAAAAATCTGATTATAAAATGCACAACAATTTCCTAGTGGGTATATGTAGTATTTACACTTGTAAGAGATGCTAATATTCCTATCTTATTGTCGCTCATTACTCTAGGAAGTATGGATATGATGAAATTCGGTCCCATACTATATCTAATACCGACACTTTGTGGACACCTCTGGACATGCCAAAAACGTGCCCGAGAAATAAAAAAAAAAAAAATTTCGGATACGCTAAATAATAGTATCTAACATACGTGTCCATATTTATGTTATTTTTTTATTTTTTAAAGAAATTTTTTTTTCTTGAAAAAAAATGAAATATTATATAATACTAGCAGTATATAACAGTAAATAATATAATAGAGCGATATACTCAAATATTATATTTTTATTGATTAAATTAGACTATTACTGATTAATTTTATTCAAGAATATAAATATTATAGTATACATAAATTTTATTATTAAATACTATTATATTATTTATATTTAAATATTTAATATAAATTATATTTTTTATTACTGTGTCCGAACCGTAATCTTATTCAACTTTTTTAAATATTATCATATTTCGTGTCTGTATTGTATCCCCATATCTGTGTCCGTGTGACCGTGCTTCCTAGTCCTTACTTCAATGAGAAACAGATTAATCCCAAGATGGACTTGTTCATTATTGGATGTTTTCTTTCTATTTTTGTTTTCCCTCTTTGAGAGAGAACAGAGTATGTGAAAATACAATATGCTTGCAGGTTGAAGTCTAATTTACAGAATATCGGCCAAATACATAATAATAATCTAAATAAGTTATGCTTCTAAAACAAATCAGAATTTAACCGATCATGATCTGAGCATTCAAATCAAAAGCTGCTCCTCTATTCTTCCATCCCCATTTGTCATTTTGAAAAGGATTAGGGTGCTGGTGAAAATAAAAATGTTCACCCTCCTTTTCACCTTTGCCACACATGTTTGACGATTCAAACTAAGTATTGACTCTATGAAGGTAGTCGTTCTTTCATAACTTCCTTAGTTATGGTGCTACTTCTCCTTGGAAGACTGTAAAAGTCCGCTAAGTACTCTAGAGCTTCAGCATTTCCACTGCAGACCTTCAAAAGCGATGATACCTCTCCTTTGGTGACTGTACCCCATTTCTCACATTCATTCATGAACTCGAGTAATTTCGAGTAGAATGAATCATAATTCATTAGGATAAATGGAACTGGAAGCATAGAACCTATCCTTTCTAGTTGGATCAAGGCAAGAATCTCAAAGATTTCATCCAACGTGCCGATCCCACCAGGGAAAGCAACTATACCGGTCCTGTCAGAGGGACAGTTCCTGACAGCAGCATCTATTAAACCATGTTTCCTTGCAGAGAAAAATCTTATTTTTTTTTTTAAAAAAAAAGAAAAGATCAGATATTAGTTATTCAACCAGGCATAACCAACAAAAAGAAATGTTGCTTACGGTGCCTTTATTTGCTAATTACCTGCAAGTAAGATAGGTATCACAGGGGAGGTAAGGGTGGAAGTTTGAGGATGTCCATTCACCTGATTCCCTTGCTATCTTGAAACCACCTACCGGCTTGTTTGCTTCCATAGCACCTTTTATGACCGCATCCATGAGGCCAGGACCAGCTCCCGTCCATGTCGTGCAATCTAGAAGTTTCGCTATCTGCAAGAAGAACAATGTAAAAGACATTAAATCTATGAATAGAAATGTGGTTAACATACACAGTAACCATTACGTTAGTTACCGCACAAGTTCTGGTTATCATGTCTTTCATGTAGTGCAAGATATTAGCAAATTTTTCGTAAGTTTTTTTTTTTTCATTTACTAGCTCCAACTTATTTACTCTTATTATTTCTTTGGACAAATTGTACCGTGCACCTAGTTGTCAAAATTGCCTAGAGATGAAAGAAATTGAAATAAGAATACATCATTTTTTAAGGGATAACCAACGAACTTTCGCAACCCTAAATAGTGGGCTGTTTTAGCTAAGAAATGGCAAATATAGCTGGAGGACTTATATCAGAAGCACCTGTTTGAATTTGATATGAGATTTTCAATGTTACTCAATCTTATAATTTGATGCCTTGAGATCCGACCTTTTACCATTCATTTTCTACCTTTTTGACTCTTCAAAAATTTCTAACAACCCTTAAAAGTAAGGAACAATTAACCTCCTATCGAAGAAGGCGACAAAACAGTAATTTTGCTACCATCTTGTCGTTCGACATGCATGAAGGTGCATGATCATATACAAATAAACAAGCATATTTATCTATATGTTCTATATCAGACATGCTAGCATGAAGTTAGTCATGCCACTGCTTCTCTTTGATCACCTTGTAAAAACTTCTGAAGGTATGTTATGGATAATTCACTAAACGGAAATAATTATATATTTAAGCTATAGTCTAGTATTTTATGGTCTGACTAAAAAAAGCATCATTTATTCTGCAGTCGTTGAGGAAGTATAAGACTCAAGTAGTGTAGTTTCAAACAGAAACGGAATTCCAATGGGAAGCATAGTTTCACAACAGTGAAGGTGTATTACAAAACAACCCAACCAAATTTCATCGTGATGGAGGTGTAGTTTCAAAATAGTGAGAGAGCATTCTCATAGATCGTACCCTAAGCAAAAATCCATCGGGGACAAAGTTAATTCCTCTGAAAAATGATTATATCGCGATGGATGCTGGATCAAAAGTAGCAGTAGCAACTTTAAATTGCTAAGCTCTTCTTAAAAAAGGCTTTAAATTGCTAATCCTGCATCTTGGATTTTTGTATCTAAAAAGACTTTAAATTGCTAAGCTCTTCTAAAAAAGACTTAAATTGATAAGTCTACATCTGGGATTTTGTATCAGCACATGCTCATTTAAAGAGGAAAAAGTAAATCCAAAGTGAGTATATAATAATACGCTAGTCACCTCTCTTGCCAATTCTAGAGCTTCCAAGTAATGTGGATGATCAACGCCCATTCTTGAGGAACCAAGATAGATGACGCCTCGGCCAAGCTTGTGAATAAGTTGGTAACATTTCTGAATTTCTTTCTTCACCTACAGAACGAAGGGATAATATTGAGTTACCTATAAAAGCACTGGCAAAATCTCAGCAGGAGATATAATGCGATGAGAACAGCGCAGAAATATTGCATATGCAGTACATTAGAAGCTGTTGGAGTTTATAAATCATTTCGTTGGGAATTCTTATATCGGTTAGGTAGGATTGTAAAATGGTTAGAATTCTTATATCGGTGGAATTTTTGTTTAGGCAGGCTGTAGGTCGACATATATGAGACGATGCCTCTCTTCTATGTAAATATAAATAAATCATACACACATTCTGATATTAAGATGTCACACCTGATAAGCCTTAGCTAGAACACTATTAACTTAATCCAACAAGTCTTAAACAAAACAAAGTGTTCTTTTTTAGAAATATCTAAACCCTTGTAGATACCGAAAGCAAGTAGTTGGGCCCTATGTCCGATACCAGAGCCCCTCCCTCTCCGAACAGGGAAATTGATGAAAATAAGTAGAAGTTTGTGGGAATTAAAGATCGATCGAGGGTGTGTTTACCTCGTCAGGGCTGCGGGGCCTTCTTTGGGGGGGGGGAGGTGGAGGTTGGGGGGTTTTTCATTTTAGGGGAGAACGGAAAAAACACGCAGAGGGGAAGTTCTCCGACGGGGGTAGTATAATCCTTGTTTGGGAGTGAAGAAGGAAGAAAGAGAGGTAGGCGGATGATAGAATCGGAGGGAAACAGCGTTGTTGCTCTTGATTTGCTGCTGCTGCTGCTGCTGCTGCGAGGAAGAAGAGCAAAAAGAGTAACAGCAGGGAACACGAGCGGCCGCCATGGTATTCTTCTGATCATAACTGCTGCCTGCTACAGGTTATTGCTTGGTGCTGCTGCTGTTATTATCGCCGCCCACTACACTTTTTTATTTGGTTTTTTTTTTTTTAATTTTATTTTTTTACTGCTTAGTAGATTTATTGAAACGACAAGTGATAAACGCGCAGATTCGATTATATGTAATTGAGCAATTAATTCACAACTGAGTGAGATAATAAAAGCATGCACCTCCTATTAATTTAAATTTAAATAGAAATTCTTTATCGAAGGAAAAAAGCCACAAAAAAAAAAGACGAAAAGAATCGGATCCGTGCAGCTGAAAGGCCCCGGAAGCATAAATACGATAAGCTGTCTAGTGGAAACAAGGATTTCCAGGATAAGAAATAAACAAATTTATTTGATATTTCTGTTACTTCTTCTCAAAGAAAAAGGATATTTCTGTTACTTCTACGATAAGAACTTTGTCAAAGCATCGGACATCTACCTTTATGAAACTAGTCCAATAAATACAAGTGGAATATGTAGAATCTTTTAGAAATTGCTAGATTGTTATCGACAAAATTATTCTATTATTCTTGGTTATTATGTAGATTTTTTTAAAACCATTTAATGGTAAATCAGGAAAAAAAAAACTAGTGGAAGGTAAAAGCAAATCATTCTAAATATTAATAAAATCAAAGTAAATGGAGACGATCAAAAGACCATAGCCTAGCGGCTAACAAATCTAGCAACATTTTAAAATGGAAAACGAAAAAAATCGGTTATCAAGCCCTTATAGATATTATTAAGAGAATAAAAATAATAAAAAAAAAAGTATATGATCGAGTTGATATCGGTCGACCAATAAAATGTTAAAAAATTAAAGACTAGCTAAAGTAATACGGGTGGATATGGAGATTTTTACAGAAAAAACTCCTGAGAAATACAAGAGACAAACCACCGACAATCATATAAGCCGATGCAGATAAATCCATTAATGTTTGAGAATTACATAGGATGTGTTTGGTTTCAGCTTATTAGATAGCTTGTAGATGTTAGATTATAAAATAATCTAATTTTAAGTTATAATCTGCGTTTGATAAAATAGCTTATTAGACAGCTTGTAGATGATAGATTATTAAAAATTAGCTTGTTCCCACATGCTACCTCCACTAGCATGTGACTACAAGCTGTTAGATGGTATGTAACCATTTACTAAAATACTCATTCTCTATATATAAATTACAATATATATCATTATATAATTCATCTCATCTTTTTCCTACGTTATTGCAGAGATAACCTCGAAACCCTACTGCTGTCCTCACGATCCACCGCCACGATCTTACCGTCGTGCCTCGCCAACCTCTCATACATCCTACGTGACCTTACGCTAGACAACGTAATTAGAATTTAGGAAAAAGTTATCATATATATTTTAAATAGTTTGGTAGGTAGCGAAATCATTCTTTTATATTATTATTATTAATAATTTGAATAATATCAATAATATATATGAGTAAGATACTATTTATGTCTTTTTTTGTCATTTTATAACTACCAGCTACATTAAAACGTTTTATTTACCAAACACTTTTATAAGAATCAGTTAGATTATACTATTAGCTAGATATTAGAAGGATCAGCTAGATAGATATACTAGCTGTACAAGCTAAATTTATTTACAAGCTACCAGCCGTCGCCAAACACACCCATAATCTATTTTTCACTACCAAGGTGGACAACACCTCAGCTTACCGGATACTCTACGAACACAACTAGACTTATTAGTGCTAATCGCTGGAATCACAATTTTCTCTAGGTGCTCTTGAGTGCGTGATATTTGATCATGTCGACAATGCCCTGGGTGGCATGTTATAGGCATTGCTGAGTGCACGCCTGGGTCTTGACGGTTGCGAAAATAGTGGATCTGACAAGGATCACGGATTGACTGGTTCTTTTTGCGCCACGTAAGATCCCATATTCGTTGGTGGAGGGCATAGCAACTGACTGCTTCATGCTCGCGCGGCGGTTGACATGTCGAAGCCTCGGTTGTGTCTTGGACGACGTTGGACCTCGGTATCGATTTGCCGAGGCCTCATTTGAACGATATGGGCCTCCGTTGGCGATCCCGAGGCAACTCTTTTTTCTAGAACAAAAAAAAAAAAGAGAAAGTCTTGGAGTCCATATTTCAACGAAGAAAGAAAAAAGGCCTATGTTGTAGTAATGTCTCAAGCCCATGACTAAAAGTAATGCTTGCATTTCAGCTTGGGCAACAATTGGTTTCTAATAACTCCACCAATTCCCAACCATCTCATTATTACAGCATCAATCAACATTCATTTTGAACCTTGCAATAGACGGGTAAAGCCCATCTTACCAGCTATGGAGCATTACATTCTCTCAATGTAATAATCCGATATTAATTTTATCTGCACTTACAACCGGTTTTACAAAACTAGCTCACAAACCCCTTTGTGGGAATTCTTTTTTTTTTTTTATACGGATAATAATTCAAAGTTTTATGCTTCATTATTGTATCGGTTGGCACTAGCCTGTGGGTATAAATATTTATCACTGATAAAATTAGGACATATATTTAAATTCGGAAAAATGAGTCTCAAATCTGGAACATATGTAGGATACCACGTAGCCAACAAGTTGGGCCACGAGGAACATGGGCTCATATTTTTCATCTCAATATCATATAACAAGATGGAGACTTCCTAATATGACAGTATGTATTTACAATAATACCCACAGGAACGAGCCCACGAGCAGAATTTCTAAGCCTGCCATAGTTCAAGTTGGGACTGTCAGTCGCCGGCGACCAACCGTAGATGGGCAACCCTCGGAAGCAGGCGGCTGCGAGTGACTCCGACGACGTCCACGCGGCAGCGAGGTCCGGCGACCTCCATAAAGTTCAGTCTATCTGCTCCGCCAACCCCCTCGCCGTCAACTCCCGCGACCGCCACTCTCGCACTCCGTATCCTCTTTCTCTTCTAATTATTCCTCTAAAAATGTTCTGGTCTTCCACGATTACTTTATCGGAGCGATTCAATTTGCTGATGTTCGTTTTGATTTTGACGAAATTTTGCATCATTGATGTTTATTTTTTGAAGTTGTAATCAATATGCATAATTGGACGCAATTATAATAACACTTGTGGAGGCTTATTCACAAACTGATGGGTCTCCTAGTGCTTACATCCTTTACGTATATGATTAGTGCCCTTTTCTGGTACTTATAACTGCTGAATAAGTTGAATATGATCAATTAAATAGATCCTTTTGTTTTATCGTATAGACATGTGCAAATATCCATGATTTTAGGCTTATTATTTATTTATCTTTTTAGTTTTTCAAAGTTGTCATGTAGGTGATCTGTTGATTATTTATTTATTTTTCCTTTGTGCTTATTTTGGAGTAATTTATTGTAGAAGTGGCTCCTTTGGATTAAAACATGTACCAAACTTTATCGATAGTAGAAACTTGTTAGATGGATGTATATTCACTATATGCAGCTAAGCTCGGGAGATTGTCTAGGATTTGTTTAAAACATTAGAAGTCCATTGAGGAGACATTCTTTTTGAGGTAACTTTATTTAGAGATGGTTCCCAACTTCCCATCTTGATGAAACTTATTAGATGGATACTTAAGCACTGCGTGTAGCTAATTCAGGATATTATCTAGAACGTATGTAAAACTTTAAGATGTCCGTTGGGGAGACATAATCTTGTATTTAAATGAAAAGAAATGCGAGACAGCTTCTGGGATGCAGATTCTTGTATAGCTGACTGCTTTCTTTTCAAGGATTGTGCATAGGATTGAATAGGAGGGATAATGATTTGTTAGCAATTCATCAGCTAATATTTGTTTGCAGCAATTGCTTAGAAATTAGTCCAAATATAGGTACGTATTATTTAGTTCTCCTGATTAGAACACGACTATTTTCTTTTTTAAAAATATTTTTTGATATGTATATTTTCTTTCTCCAAAGTGTTCAAAATATTGCAGCGTGCCTATGATGGCAGATGGAGTTGAGGAACTTTGTGGCACACCTAGTGGGACTAAGCTTGAAATTAACCAACTTATGTAAGCCAAATATGAAGCCTTTATAAATTGTGCTACCCTATTCTTAGTAGATTTATCTGCTCTCATACTAACTGGTTTATTAAGAGTTTAAGTTAATCATCTTGTTTAGGCTGATCACAGAACCTTTACAGTATAGGTTTTCTCGTTCCAATTTAATAGGCTTTCGTAGGATGATTAGAGAATCTTTACAAATTAATGTCTTCCTCGCAAACTGATTACATGACAATTGGTCAAAACAACTACACGAGAATTTATCAAGTAGACCATGAGAAGGGGAGTACTGTAGAAACGAGTCTTGTATAGCAAGCAATCGCAAGCTATAAATAGCCTATGTATTATATAGACAAGGTGCTGACAGGAAACCAAACAGCATCAGATGATGCCATCAGTTATCTATTTTGTTGTCCCTTAGGCATGTATCAACGTCTAAGTTTGGCATTTTCGTTCCGATGTAAGAATCTGCTTTTAAGAAGTTTATTTTATCTGTCTAGTGGTTTTTCTAGTTTAATGCCTTTTAAGATGCAAAGTAATTTAAGCTTACTATACCAGAAACGGTAATCGAGCAAGTAAATGCAGCAAAATAAAGAAGTTCAAGGACATAAAAAAATAGCATGTTCAGAATGAAATCGCTTCAAACTTAAATGGAATGGAATGTAATACAAACTTAAGGGACAATATGATAGATGCACGGTTACATGTTTGTTGTTTGGTTTCTCAGGTCCGTCTTCGTGCAGTTCAAACTGCAAGCTGTACTTATTGATCTTGATATATCTTGCTTGCTGCACAAGACTTTAGCTTCTGCACATGGCTGCTCAGCAACTTGTTTTTCTTGCCCTGAGGAAGAGTGCTGAGCACTGCCTACGCTGTCCATTATGTGTTTTGAAATTTAACTCTTAATGTCGTAATTCACCTCTTCGTGGTTTAGGTTCCAAGATCTCTATGTTGTAAGTGGCAAGTGTAGTGGGCATTTCCCACCTCAGTATATTCAAGTTCGGACAGAAGAAACGACAATATGTGTTTCATGGCATCCGACAAAAGTGAAGAAACAATAAAAAAAAAAATGTCTGTCTTTTTGCAGTGTTATCTGCTTTGTGATTTATTGTATTGAGTTACTTCCTGTTAGTAAAAGTCTATTTGTGATTAAAAATGCAGAACTTCTTTATTACTCTGTATATCCTTGACATCACTAATTTGAAACTGAGACTGCATCTAGCTGCATGGTCTGGTCATGCGGAGGTGGTGAGCTATCTTTGCAAAAACAAGGCTGATACTGGGGCTGCTGCAATGGATGATACTGCAGCGATTCATTTTGCTTCTCAGAAGGGTCATTTCGAAGTAGTTCGCGTCCTACTCAGTGCTGGAGTCTCTGTGAAAGCGACTAACAGAAAAGGCATGACTCCTCTACATTTTGCTGCGCAAGGATCAAACTTAGAGCTTGTCAATTATTTGGTACGAAAAGGCTCAAACCTTACAGCAAAGAACAAGTCTGGGCAAACACCACTCGATGTTGCGGAGAAGGATGAAGTACGGAAATACCTAGAGGAGTGTAAGCAGATGTTGAAGGATGGTGTAGACCCAGCTACGAAGCAGACTACGAAGGAAACCTCCGAATCTAGTAATGCTAAAGATGGCTTAGATCAAGCACAATGGGGCAAAGGAGACGCGAAGGAGAAAAGAGAAGTTGAAGATGTTGCTCAACAAAGCTTGTTTAAAAAACAGAAAGTTTCTCTCGCTCATCTTGAAGCCGAAGATGATCTGGA
The DNA here is from genome assembly GCA_002076135.1 of Xerophyta viscosa. Taxonomy (NCBI): domain Eukaryota; kingdom Viridiplantae; phylum Streptophyta; class Magnoliopsida; order Pandanales; family Velloziaceae; genus Xerophyta; species Xerophyta viscosa. The sequence continues at coordinate 43,707 of MJHO01000219.1, read as the reverse complement.
AGATGTAAATGAAGCGTAGACTGCAGCACCTGTATCATGTAATGAGCTTTAACTTGTTTTCTTGACCTGAATGAAGATTATCGCTCATATAATGTGTCTGTGAATATTTAAAAGAGCATTATCATATATCTTCCAACAGTTTGCGCAAGAGATTACCACCCTTGCACAAGGGTGGTAAATATTTGGTTGTTGGGACAAGTACAACGCTCACCATGATCGGTGAAATGCCTAACCTCACTCTTTCTATTTGTGTTGTGATATTGAAGGTAACTTTGAGAATCTCTCAAGTGTTGGTTTGAGTTTAAGAAATGGAAATCAAGACTTATCAGATTATACTGTTATGGAATGATTTAAATTGTTTAGTTTTTCATGAGGATGATATGTTTGCTGTTTTACAAGTTAATACGACTGCCGGAGAGATCACCGGATAAAGTAGAGGACTAGTGACCACTGGAGAAACGAGAAGTAGAGAGATAGTTAGAGAAAAGAAAAGAAGTCGATGAGAGATAGCAAGCTCGGGGAAAACAAAATGAGTTTACTGGATAAATGAGAAGGAGATCCGGAGGGGAAGTAATAGAAAATAAGAACAGAGAGATTTGGCGGAAAAAAAAGGCGTGTCCGTTTTGGTCATTTCATATTGAAAAAGGGGTTGCTTTTTGGCCAAATTTAAATATAGGGTGTTGTTTGCTTAAAAGCTATTAAGGGGGGAGGGGGTGCGATGGAGATCACAGTCTAATAAATGGCTAAAAAAAAAAAAAGAAAGAGAGAAAAAGAAAAATTAAATTCTAGTAAATGGTAAAAGCAAATGGAGACAATCAAAAGATCATAGTCTAGCAGCTAACAAACCCAACAATATTTTCCAAAAAAATAAAGAGAAAATTGAGATCGGTTAACTAGACAACTAAGGTCAAAACAGAAATAGCAAATTAAATTCTAGTAGATGGGTATGAAATCGAATCTAATGGTATCATGCCCTTAGATATATTATTAAGAGAATAAAAACAATAACAAAAAAAATACTGCCAGATGTGAAGTAGGTCCCAAGTTAGCTAAATGAAACTCGATTTTCTTCTAGAAAAAAAAAATATGAGAAATGTGCGCCCGTGTCATGAATCTCATGCACAATCTAAACCCTAAGATATAACAAAGTGTTGGAATCCGTTTTAACAAATACAGGAAAAAATGCCTCTACTGTAGCAATGTCTCAAGCCCATTACTAAAGTAGTCGGTGAAATTGGAGCCGCAAAGGCTGAAAAAAAAATTCAGCAGTTTCTCTTGGTTTCTAATAACTCAGTTACTCCACCAATCTTATTATTATTACCAGATGTGGAGCATGCCTTCTCCCAAATGTGACATGGTAAAGATGCAAATTTGCAGCAGTATCTGATAATGATTGAGTCCAAACAGAGCAAGCTTCTTATAAATATCATTATTCTTCTAAATAGGAATGCATCAAGAATTAGCATTATATGTTTTCTCATATACATTTTATAGATTTATATATGTTATAGCGAATGTACCACTCTTTGTAACATAATATATTCATAAAAAATTTTCATCACAAAGTTTATTAATCTGCATATTATGCGTGTAACGTTTCTCTTCAGTATCTTTAACACATTGTAAGTACCAGCACAGATTTAATGGAACATAAACACAGATATTCCGTGGCATAGCCCATGACGAAAACACACTCGTTCCCTAGTACGTTTAACATCATGTTACTTAGATTAATTTCTTTCAAGCTGATGAGCATCAAGAGAAACTGCAGACCATTATTACCATATGCCTCCAAAACTCGATTAAGAAAATCATGTATAATATCTACGTGAATGTAAAGACTGCAATCCTTAAGTGAGTAGAAACTTTTAATAGTTTTAATGTAGAAGCTAAATCGAACATAAATTACATTATGAGTATGAATTCTAAAACAATCAGTACCTATGTTACTAGGTTACAATCCGACAGTAATTCAGTGTATATTTATGAGGTCGCCATAGTTTTGTTTTTCTCATCAGCCGACTGTTTGAAATGAGAAATGTATCAAGACTCGATAAAGATATTTTACTATCGCTGCTTTACACCGGAGAATTATAAATAAGCGGCACCGTCAAAGTATTGTTTGCTTTCCTGCAATTTTAAGGAAAAAAAAATAATTAATTAATATATTCCGACATCAAGTAAGAAAAAGCAACTTTTGTTTGACTTAAGAAAAAGTCGAGTCATTAATTGAGTAGTATTTGTGATATGTTTAGTTCTTACTCTTCCTTTGGCCTTGTTGTTGATTTTGAGGTTTGTGAACGTTCAGACTCCGAGAATTGAATAAGGATATGCATCACAATTGCTACCGATAGCAAGCCAAATATTAAGAAACAAGTTCCCTTCCAGGTTGACAGTATTGAAGTCCATTTAAAAAAATAATATGTTGCGAGAGATAATAAACAAGTCCATAACACAACCACCTAATAATATGCAGGCAATAAAAGAAAAAGTTAGAGTTAAATGAAAGAAGAATGAATACTCATTTGAAAGCTAACAGTGACCTTACCAGCAATGGTTTTAGAGGTCGCGAAATTGTTCTACACTCGTCATTCCCAAAGGTTCCTTCGACAATATGTTTGTCAAGTAAACTATCCTATTGATAGCCAAATTCATATCGAAACATTAGACTTGATATGTTGTAAATCTATGAAACTTAATATGGTAATATTACGATCCTAAAGAATTGCCCGATAATATACCTTTGCTATAAACATGTTTGTACACCATTGTGCCAATTCATCATCTTTTCGAGGCAATTCTAGTAATTTATGTCGTTGTATGTAGACTTGAACCTGGAAGCATAATATGTTATACATACATAATTCAAAACTAACTAATAATATGCATTGAACATTTTGATGAAGAAAGAGAACATGATACAATTACATGTTTATGGACGTAGAGGCAGAAGTTCATGCACATCTCAGAGCACTTTCAGCTTACCGTTGAAGATTTTCTGTTTAAAATTTTTAGCATAGTAGGCGAAGGTTGATCTTTTGGTATAGCTACTGTAATGTCATAAATTGCTGGGACAAATGTGCGCAAATTATTTACGGCGGCGATAAAACCCTACAATTGAAGAGGAAAATATATATGTTACACCTCCATCATATTCAACAAAATAAAAAATAAAGCGCATATAATCTACAAATCCATAAATCAAAAAAAAAATTGTTGTGCCTATGATCATTTCAACATGGTGATAGGATTAGTACTTGATTAGCGATTCGAATGAAGTAGTTTCTGAAATCGAATACAGATGAATACCTTAGTCCTTGGGATTAAAACATTTTTTGGAACATGCAGACCTTTTGCAATTGCATACTGCTGAGCTGCAAGTAGCTTAGCTTGTGTAAAACGCGTTCCCTCTACAAAGAGAGCCAGCCAAAATGGATGCGGAAAGTCTCCCAAAGTTTTCAAACCTAACTGCATTTTTTTACATTTTCTTAACTTTTGAGTAAGATAACAGCTGTATTAAGAAAAGTGGTCACCTCCATGTGCTCTTATCTTTGCCCAATTCCTCTTCCAAGAAGAGACATTCAGAAAACCACATTGACCAACCAATTACCTGCATATTCACCAACTTCTGTTAGCAAACTATACATATTATTTGTGAGTTTAAAGATAAAAACATATACTAACTTTTTATTAGCCCTTTTATTCCGAGAAGCTTGAAAACAACCAAGATGAAAGTAATACAAAATTAATGAATGTAATACCGAGCCTATATATAATAAAGGGTATGATCATGCAATTCATTTTTTATAGCCACAGCCTAGATCCTAAAACAAAGAGGGAAGATGTTAAACTGAAGTAGACTTATACAATGGTTTAGAACCGAATATTTGGATAATATAGGAAATTAAGTCTACTTCAAGCATTTTAATAGCTAAACTATACCCAAAGGAGCAAATTATTTCAATAACATGGAACAAACTAGTAGAGTGGAACGGATGCTTACAGGGAGATACTTTGAGGATTTCTTCATGATAGCTATCGAACTGCCGAGGCAACCATAACGCTGCATATATATATATATATATATATATATATATATATAAGATTTAGAAATTAAAACATTTGAAGTTCCCTAAATGCTTGTTAAAAATATATGTATAAACCTGTGCTAGAACCCATCCAACAAGCCAATCGATATCACTTCTATGGTTGCAGACTAAAAGTGCATGCTCCTTACCTGAAATATTGGAAATTAACATGATATTAAGCATTTATATGTGAATATGTTCTTCATGGTTCATTTTCGTACCTAGTAACGCAAGCGTTTCGGGATCGGCATATATTTGTACCTGTAGTTATAAGAAATAATATTGCTTATTTTCTAACAAAAAAATTGATGCCTAATTTTGGTAGAATCTTAATTAGATACATAGTAAATTGTTTTCAATATTTGCAATAAAAGCAAGCAATACAATTTGGATGACAGAAAAATAATATTACTGCTAAGAACGTACTACTTAGTTTGGCTATCTACTACAAAGTACCAACCGAGACAATCTTTGTAATATAATGAGACAAATAGAGAAAATGGTAACTTTTCCTCCTTCAAAATCAAGAAGCTTCGAAACGTATTGTAAAACTCAATGTGACGTTATATTTACAATTTTTTTTTTTTAAAAAAAAGTTTGCTGTATAAGGATATACCTGCAAGCCCGCCCACCAATCAACAAGCCAAACAAGCTGGATCCATAACAATTCAACTAAAACTTTATTAATTCTTCTATACAGGATTTTGGAGAAGGGACGTATGCTAATGAATGCTATAGCCTGCATGCATGCAAGATAAAATATTAGATATGAAACAAGTAAGGAAAGTTTTGTTTCATCCTTTTCTGTAAGAATGATAACATGAACTGAGCTAATAAGACGATTTGCTTCATGCATTTAGACATAGAGAATTACTTGAATGAGGTTGACGATGAGCCCAGAGAGGAGAAAAAGCAAGCCTATTGGAAGTACTGCAAATGCTGCTGCCGGATTGGCCATGCCGATCAATACATGTGAAAAACTGATCGGAGAAAGAAAGCTCATGCATGTGTTCGTCTTGTTCTTCCTCCTATATTTAGGCGAAATTGATGGACAGAAAGAATGGTAGGAAAAAAGGCACATAAATGTCCACATCTTATCATTTGCTATATTTAGATGGTCCAAGTAAAATTTCGTTCCCCTTGCTTTCAAGACTCTGTATCTCACAATAAAACTTTAGTGAAAAGCATCCACAAATGTACTAATTAATGATGGTTTAGGCTTGATGGCCTTTTTAACACTTTTAGCATGTTTTCTTTGCATTTTAGCCGGTAGTTAAAAATGAAAATTATGACTGCCCATTAATTCCATATTAAATTAGTTTGACTGCACATTAATTCCATGTTGAAAATTATGACTGTACGTGTTTGGCTGAAGACATTTTAATCATTTTTATTCCATCAGTAGTGAGATTTTGGATGAGATTCACCAGCTAGTTATTCACTTAAATGAGCCATCAACTTCATTTCTAGGTTATATTAAATGAGTCAGAATCTATAATTTTTATATTAATTTTTTTTCAAAAAATAACTCTTTGTAAGGGTTTGGAACAATACATGAACTGTAATACCATACAATTGATTGTACATGATTTGATTCACCACTTTAAGAAGTAAGAGGTCAAGGGCTAAAATAAGGTGATTTCCAACTATAAGGGAATGTTAAAACTTCTCTAAAGAGTTGGAAGTTCTTTTACAAGTCTATGAACCCTGGGAAGCAGAACTAACTCAGCTTCTTTATATAGATTACTCTACAATGGTAAAAAACGGCTGGTTTCTGCGAATTGTTGATCAACTATTTTTTATTATTAGTCGGGCAAAATCTCGGTCTAAGGGCTAGTTCTCTCAACATATTGGTACTGAAATTTCATATCAGTCGACTGATTCTCAACCAACGAAATGAGCCATACGTAGAGCTGTTTTGGTCGACTGATAATCTATTTTGATTGTGATTAAGAGTAATATATTAACTTTTAGACTCTACTATATATATATATATATATATATTTGAGCTTAACTTAAAACTATTGTTTTAGCTTTGGAGAATTCATTAACACTCACCAAAAAAAAAAAAAAAAGAAAAAAAAAAAAAGAAAAGAAAAGAAACAAAGCAAAATAGTGAATCTCAGAGAATCGTCATCTTCGTAAAATTCTCAAAGTTACGTACGCCTTTAATGTGTTTTCTTCATTTCATCCATTCTCTAGTGTTCCTTTGCTTGTTCATAAAGTTTTGTGCTCTTTAAAGTCCAAAAGACAATACCTATAACTTATCAAACCCTTTAAAAACTTATTAATAATATCTTTGTTAATTATTTATTATCAACAAAATTCCACTAGGTACAAAAAAGAGTATGAACAAGTCAAGCTACTTACCACTCGAATTAGACATAACTGAGCATAGCGATACTTGGATTTACTCATTATTCGTAAGCTTGCTAAAAAAGATGAAATTGATAGTAACCATATTTTGTTACCATTAATACCAATTTATAATGTTTTAGGAACGGGTTTGAGGATTGAAGTAATATATATTACGAAAATAAATATATTTGAATGCATAAAAGGTAAACATATGATGAGAGATAAAATAATTATTATAGTTTTCAAAAGTCAACTAGTTAGAAAAATTACATCGGACTAAGATAGAGCTCAACTTGATTTCGAAATTTTAATTGGGCAAAGTGATACGTGGAGCTAGGAACGAATGTTTAAATTTTATTTGGAAAGTGAATTAGAATATTAGGACTGAAGTAGCAAATAGTTGGGCCTCGATCTCGGAAGAGGTGGATGAGCATGAGTAGGAACTAATTGGGCTGGATCACTTAGAGGTCGGTGAGCAGGCCACCTCCCACTGGCTATGGTCTCTCCTTTGTACGCTCTATTACCACTCTCTCTCTCTCTCTCTCCACACACCATTTCTTTCCGGCCGCGTGCTTTCTTCGACCGTTCATCGCGCTGCTGCCGGCTTCCGATCACGCAACGTATTAAGGTAGTTATCAAGCCGTTGCGTCGCTACGGTGGTCATCTCGGATTTATTAATTTCAAACTAGTTGGCTGGGGTCCATTGACCCCCATGGCTATATAGTGGATCTTCCCATGTCTGTTCATTTGGTGTGGGTAAATGATTATGCTCGCATGAATAGTGGTTATCGTAAGTTGGCTTCAGTTAGAATCATGCTAATTTAGCTTGTAAAAGTGTTTATAGTTTACACCGTTCAGGTGCTTGGTAAGACTGTGTTAATCAGGCCTGTAAGTTAGCTTCCAGGTCGAGGACAATGGTTGCGAAGCAACCTAGTGGGTGAGCTCCTGTAACTGAGTTTTTCCTTTTTCTGGATCTCTAAACAGAGTGTTTGACTGTTTTGAGTTTGCCAAAAGTGAATTGTGGTATGTTTTGCCATACTTCTCTGATTGCTTGTTAAAAACTCGCTGCTAGTGATGTTGCGAGGCTTGTAATGGTGTTAGTTGATCATGGTCACAGGCTAACAGCTTGGGTTTGTATTTACCAAATCCTTGGGGTAGGATTTCGATCCATGTCAGTGCCTCAATGATTCATGTCAGCGTCTTAAAGTGCTCAATTATACTTGATGAAAGAGTGTTTTTTGCTTTTCGGCAGCTGGATTAAAGTACTTGAACAGTTAACCTCCATTTCCACTATCATAGAACAAGCACTAAAAATACTTATTAACTTGGTTGAAATTTCTTCCAAGTCACTGGATATTTCATTTTGAACAGAACCTTACTTTGAATAATGTAAAAAAAACACGGACGCTTAAATTTTGTTGAACCTGTGTATGATAACAAATTTCATTATTAACACTAAGAATAATGCTCTTTCGACATGCTATTTTAATGATCGCCTTTGCTGTTTTCCTTTCATTTTTTTAAGGGAAGAGTTTAATTTGGCATAGTGCTTTTTTGACATGCAATCCTTGCATTTGCTTTTTTTTTTTTTTTTTTTTTCATTTCTTTATATTGGGAGTATTTAGTTTTGTCATCACATAAACTTAAACATGTTGTAGTATCTGTTGGAAAAGATTTTTGAGACGTTGTCCCTTTTTGTTCCTATTTATTCTTTTTGTCCTCTTTTCTTCTTTCAGCAGATATGCTTGAGTAACTTCTTTGTGCTCCTTCTTTTTCTCTTTTGGACATATATGCTTAAGAGGAATCTATTTGACTAGAAGTTTGTATTGAGAAAAAAGACATGGCTCAGAGATTTTGCTTGCTAGAGATGCACACTTGGCTAGAGACGTGATTACTTCAAAACGTATGATTAGATATATGAAAAGCTAAAAAGTTGAATATCTAATATGCAATATTAATCAAAGTGCCGATTGTAATGTTTGGTTTTTTTTTTTTTTGTTTTTTTGTTTTTTTGCTTTTTAGCTACTATGCTTTTTGGGTTTTGAAGTTGGGTTGTGGTACTTGTAGCTTCATCATTTTGAGTAAAGTGAGTGGTGTTAGTTTTTTTTTCTTGATAGACAAAGTCCATAGTATTTTAAAACAAATTGAGGCTAGGTGTATGTCATAATTTTTAAGATAAAAATTTGATAAGCCCCTCGCGTTGGTTTTACCGGTGTCTTTCTCTGGTAAGCAAGTTTGCATGTAGAAAGCAGTTTTGAGTGTCATTTTGGAGCTTGCAATTGCATGACTTGAATTATTCATGCACATTGTTCATCAAGCTAGTTAGAGCTTTCACCTTTTTGTATTTAAGTCTTTTGGACCTATTGGATGGTGGTCTTCCATAGTGTTTTTTCTGAGTGGAAGACTGATCAAATTGCATAGGTTTGGCATTTAGAGTCTAACTATCCACTTTTAACGTTCCAGATGGAAAGAAGTTCAAACAATCATTGAGCAGCTAATGCATATATACGAATCTTCAGCCAATAGTGTGTGCATTTAAGGTCATTTTCTAAAGCAAATTGGGGTTTCCAGTCAAGAAGGTGGAAATAAAAGCTGTGTGCCGAGTGCATGACTTCTGGATTAATGAGATCTACTTAGATTATGAGTAAGTCGTGATCTCACTCGCTGAGCACTTGACGTGTCGGAGTGTAATTTAAGTCAATGTAATGGCTCTGATTCTGACCTCTGTGAATGCCGAAATTTAAAAGTGAATAGTTGGTTAAAAATAACTTAAATAATGGAAATTCTTAAATCCTGACAATAAAGATCTTTTTTTTTTTTAAAAAAAAAAAAAATAGTGTTGATATTTTTTATAAGCTAAGTGATAGATGTCAATCTAGAGACGACATCTGTTAGCTCCTTGACTACAAAAGCCAATATGGGCAATAAATGACTATTTTTCACAAATTCATTTTTTTTGATTTTGCTTGAATGTTGTGTGATTCTCACGATCACTTAAACTAAGTGTTATGTTGTCAGCTCAGCTATGACCGAAATAAAACTACAACTCTTCTATTCTTGGATGCGTATTCTTCAAAGTTGTGTTAGGTTTTATTGTGACAAAAGTATTGAACTTTTTTTTTTTTTTTTTTTTTGGATAATTATTGAACTTTCTTTATTATATAGGATGGCGGATAATGTTCTGAATGAGGGTACAAGTTCGAACCAAGCTACTGGTGGAACCTCTGAAAATTCTATTGAAATCAACATTAAAACTTTGGATTCTCAAACCTATACATTCAAGGTTGAAAGAAATGTAAGGCTTATTCAAAACCTCTTCATAGCTGTCCATTTTCAGTTACTGGTTACTTATGTCATAAAGTTGGTAGTATTAGCTCCTTTTTTTTTTGATGGAAACTATGATGTCTCACTTCCTATGGAGAGTCTGAAGACCTTTTACAATAAAAAAGTCAACCTATAAGATCGTGTCGTTGCTTTTTTTATTATTTTACGTCTTTTATCTTATTGAGTAATTTGATTCTTTTTCTATGTTAGTCATTGCTCGTGCACATTTTTTTCAAGACATACAGTATGTTGTCTCAAGGTTTTATAGTTACTTCTATAGCTCTTTTTATTTTACGTGCCTGTTGTGCCATTGTTGCTGTCATCGTTGTTGCTACTAGCTGCCATGACCTTAAACCCTGTACACCTATGCCCTTGGCGGGTCTGGGTAATTATTATGACCAACCGTGTTTTTATACTTTTACGAATACATACTATAAGAAGTGTTAAGTGTATTCTGGGCAGATATATAGGGTGTAGTCTATTCTGGGCAGATATGTGGATGTTCATCCCTGTTGTACTCTATCCAGAGTACTCGAAGAGTGATAAGAGGTGACTTCTGTTACCACTTCGCATGGGTGTTTTAATGTCTATGCTTATTGACTGGCAATACGATAGGTCATGCATCATAGGCATTTATCAAGTGTTATTGGTATGTTAACATTTCTTGAGGAATATGTTTGTTAGCCAGGAAGTGGACTAACGGAACCAAACTTTTTGGATTTTGGTCAAGGGATCTGTTTTGATGATTTTTCAATATGCTGAAATGCTTTTGAGAGCTGCCCGTGCGATTCACAAGCAATTTACTGACGATGCTTGCAACCGACACAAATAATGTTGTGTCTTGTGTTCATTGTTTTTAAGATGTATGCTCTCGTAGGTTTTACATATATATTAAATAGCTATACGACGTATAGATAACTTTACCAAAGGAGAATGTATGCATCAGATACAAAATATGGTTTTTTTTTTTTTTTTTTTTTTTTTAGGATAAGACTTTCGTCTTCCTTTTTGGTGTTTTGCAGAATACAGCTGGACCACAAAGGATCCCCATACAGTGCATAATTGCTTGATCTAGTAGTTCTCTCTACAAGAGGGTTTTCTTGTGCATTCTTGTAAACTAAGTCGTGCACTGAAAATGATATTAGTATCAAGTATTTAATCAGTGCTTTAATTTCTGTCTACAGTTTCAGGAATACATATGTATTCACTACGCCAAATTAAACTCATTTTGTTAAACTTTTAGAGTTTTCCCCCAGAAATCTCTCATTTACTATTCCTTAGTCTTCTTATCTTGTAAAAACATTTAGTAGAGTCTGAATGATTATATGTAGATGAGCTATGTCAAATCATGCTCGTGTTAGAACTGTCATAGTTTCTGTTTTCAGATCGCTCTCTTTTTACTCTTTGTTATTGTCTTCTGTCTACAAAAAAAAAAAAAGAAAAAAAAAGAAAAAGAAAAAATAACAACAACAACAACAACAGCAACAACCTGAATGATGTGTAGATGTGTGATACTCTGTGTTAGAATTCTCAGAGTTTCTGTTTCTGTTTGTTTATTGTTTTTCTGTGAAAAATTTGACAATGTAAATGATATTTGTAGATTTACATTTACTATAGAAAATGATACTTCTTTTGTTGGACTTGTCAAAAGTCCCTGTTGTCACCCCAACCCCCCAGCAAAAACCCTACAAGTCCCTGTTGTAAAATAACCACAAAAATACAAATGCAAAACGAAAAAGAAAAATTCATAAGCTATTGTTTAATCTCTTAGATCACTGTGGAAACACTAAAGGAGAAGATACATGATGCTACGGGCATTCCAATTGGGCAGCAGCGGCTGATTTTTAGGGGAAGGGTTCTAAAGGATGACCATGTTCTATCTGAATATCGTATCCTTCTTATAATTTTCCTTGCATCATCTTATCTCCTTGCTATGTGATTTTTCATTTATTCATCACTCTATTAGTATCATATACGTGTATTTTCGTGTGTCATAGATGGTCAGCTTACATTGACCAAGGTAGCAGTGCAAGAACCTTTCTTCTATATATTTTGGTGATTATGGCAGGTTAGTTTCAGACAGGAAACGGAATAGTAATTGTGATTCTCATTTTTGTCATTTGTTTGGAGAAAAATTGGTGGATTAGAATAAAGTGATAAAAGAGAAAGTTGGACAGCACAAATAGAGAAGAAAATGAGAGAAAATTTTTTGACGTGGTTTGGACATAAAAGGAAGATGCATCGACATGTGGGCTGATGGAGATGGGACCTCTTAAGAGAGGTTGGGAAAGGTCCAAAAAGAATTGGATGAAAACTGCAAAATTGAACTTTTTTATGTACTTACAAGGAAGACATGTTCATAATAGAGTATAGTGGTTTATAGGTTCATATGCCCGACTCCGCCTAGTGGGCCAAAGAATTATGTTTGAAGTTTTGGAATTGTCCAAACTCTATGATGTATGTGATTCACATTATTTTGGGATACTTTCATTTGAAACTCTTCGCATTAGATAGGATATTTCTCCATTCCCATTCATTCAAACAGGTATTAATTATTTTTATTTAATATACATACTCCTACACACTAATTCTATTCCAATTTCATTTTCAACCCAAAAATCCGTTAGTTTGTCATCAGTGTAAGATACATCTCATTTGCATCGGTTTCACTGTGGATATTATTGTATCAACTCAAAAGTATCTTGTTATCCTGTTTGATGTGCTGCATCCAAATTTATGTTAATATATTACTGGATGCAGGATCTCTTTGAGTGCTTAAATGTTATTTGCTACTATGGATTATTAATAATTACAGTTGGACTTGTTTGGTCCTTAATTGTATTTAGAATTGGAAGATGGTCATACACTGCATTTAGTTGAAAGGCAACCTGTGAATGTGCAATCTACAGCTGGTACAACTACTCAGACAACCACTAGAAGCAATCCTGTCCAAGGTCTGGTGCTAGATTTCTGTTGTCTGCAATGCATTTGTGGTTGCAAAAGTTCTCATGCATATTTCCTTTTGGTCATGGTTTTGTAAGATAATCTATATACTGATGTATTTTCTTCATTATTGCCTTATGTAATGTATGTTTGTCTAAGAGCTTGTTGGAAGAGAGCGCTAAAGATAAGAACACTACAAAATGAGTAGATATGCTGTGTCTTTTGTTATGAATGAGAAATCATTGTCTCATATGCTTGAGATGGTTATGTGTTAGAATAAATAGCTGGAAAACATTAATCTAAGTCTTTGTCCCTGTTTTAACCCCTAGTTACAATCCAATATATACGTGTCATTCCGCGAATCGTTTGCATCTTAGCCTTTGTGAATGGATTTGTCATCAACCATTGTATCCCTTTGGTTGGAGATAATTCCAGAATCATATTTCCATTCCCTTCGAATGAGATCTGTAGTTAGGGTATTTTGCAAACGAACTTGCAAAGCGATTAGATAATCATTAGTATACAACTAAGTTTATACTAGCCAGAATTATTCGAAAAGTAATACTGCAGATAGAAGTTATACACATTCTGCAGCCAAGTATCCATAATGTTCAGAGAGATGATGTTGATTAGTAAGATATCATTATTAATCTTAAGAGGTTTACGTCTCTTGATTTATTTTGTGATAATTTTGAATATGCTTTCAGGATGTCTAGTGAATAAAAGGAATTACAAGTTGATCTTTATAGTTAGTTATTTTCATTGGAAACATTATCTTGCCTAGTAGGAAATGGTTCTAGCTTGCCTCGAAATAGGATTGGACAAGCGTCACACAATGTTCTTCTCGGCTCTGTTAATCTTGGAGACCAAGTTGATGGTGGTTTTGCTGATATTGGTCGGGTAAACTAACTAATGCTTATAGTAATTCGGTTTCGCAACCGATCTCCAGCGGGCAATTTTTCACCTTTTTCTTTTAAAAAAAAATTGTGCAGCTTGTTGGAGCAGTTGTGCATTCTCTGGTGACGCCAGTGAGCAACGTCCCAAATGCTATGGCTGTAAGCTTCGCTACCTGGTATTATTCATCTAATGCTACTATGGAGCATGAAATAGTTTATATATTGCAGTCCAATCCAGCTGCTGCTGGTCCTGCCGATGGAGCTCAGACTGCTAGTTCCAGATCCCAATCGCGCAATCCTGTACAAGCAACTGGCTTTGCAATGCGTAATCACCCAGTTCACTTCATGCCTCAAATTTCTCAATTCCCACCCGGTGTGTCACTGTCCAGACAAACGGTAACTGTCCTCATCATTTGAAAGGCGATGCTAATGAGGTATTTTGCTTGTTATTTATAACTATTGATCATTAACAGGTTATTCCTGATTCTTTGGTAACCCTGTCAGAGTTCATTAATCGTATGAATCTAGCAATGCAGAATGCCGGTAATATTTCGTACTTGAAATACTCAAGCATGAAAATGGTTATTCTAGTTTTAATGTTTTTTGTGAACTATGGTAATGAAGGTCCTCAGTCATATTCTGCTAATGTCCAAGAACCGCCAAGACCAGATGCTCTGCCATTGAATCAAAGAGGGTTACCAACTCCTGAGATGTTGGGCTCTGTAATTGATCAAGCACGACAACTTCTTAGTGGGAATGCATCTGCGACATTTTTGGTATGTATTTATCTGACGTTTCTTCCATTGAGTATCTAGTAAAATTTCATATTGATCTTAGCAATTCAAAAATTCAGTTTAAAGTTCATTTTGTTTAGTTTTCTTGACGAAATTCAGTAATTTAAAATTCATATTAACATACATGATCCTGACACCAAATTGGGTGGGTATAACATTTCTAAAAAAGAAAGTTTTGTTAGCTTTGTCCGCGGAAATGAAATATTGTTAGCTTTGTACAAAGATTGAGTTATAATAGATAGTTGTAAATTATGGCATGTATAAGTAAACAATTGGCACGGGGACACGACACGGCGACACGGCAATTTTTAAAAAAATAGGACATGGGTACGGCTCGGACACGACAATAAAAAATTTAAATAATTAAAACATAATTTATATAAAATATTTAAATATTAGTGAATATAATAACTTTCAATAATAAATCTATATATAATATAATTTCGTGTCCTTGAAATAAATGTAAACACTAAAAGTCCAATTATATCAACTAAAACTAAAAAAAAAAATAATATGTGAATGCATAACTATATTATATTACTTACCACTATTACAAATAATATTTAACTCTTCTATAAAAAAAAATAAACAAACAATAATTATTTAAAAAAATGATATAAATACTGACACGCGTGTCGAACACGCCGAAAGAAGTATCCGACACGCGTGTCCGAATTTTCTTTTTTAATTTTTTTCCGGACACGCCACGTGGCGTGTCCGATACGTGTCCGGGTGTGTCCGGGCGTGTCCGAGGAGTGTCGTGTCTGACACGCGCACGGACACGGACACGGCGACATTTTTGGAGTGTCCGTGCTACATAGGTTATAGTAGATAGTTGTAAATTATGACATGTATAAGTAAACAATTGGCACGGTCTCTCAGTTTTGAATTAGTTAAATAGCCGGATTTCGCTAGATATGTTTTTATTATGTGATGTTTCCTTTGCCAGCATGTAACTCTGTGTGAAAGACCTGAAGTATTATTATTTGTAAATTACTTGCACTATTGTAAATTGAGAAGTTAGATTCTTCTTACATATGCTCCTATTATTTGCTAAGCCTATGCCTATGCGTAATTGTATGCTAAGACTTGACGAAATTCTATATTATTTGTGAATGTACTTGATGCTTTGAAGAATACTTTGAGTAGGAAGTGAATGGTTTGCTTAGGAGGCCCAGCTTTTACGAAGAGGTTCTTCAACTAAAGTATGCTAAATTGACCAAGGAACCCTCTCCGACTCCTTAAGCAAGTCTTGGAGTAACAAATGTGGTACCGATGAACATTATGGGATAGTGGTGTCTGCAAGGTGATATGTTGGGCACCCGTTCTCTCTGCAACATTAGTCCACATTTATTTCTTGATAGAGAAGGGAGAAACTTGCACCTCAAGGTTATGGCTGCTGATACCAACCAATATTCTATCTGGATGGAGCTGGACTGGCTCAACTCAGGAGAAAGCAGGGAGCACACAACTACTAAGCGCAATATATATCACACACAAACCCTATCGCGAACGATGATGCACCTAGGAAACACCTTGAGAGGTGGTAATTGCGAATCAAACCTAGGTGATAGCTATACTGAGCTTCGTTGATACTAGCCAACCAGGGCTTCTTTTGTAGTTGAGAGGCTATATTGAAAACGTCTCCCCTTAGCAAGTCTTAGGTCATGCAAAAGTGAGATTTTAGATTCTTGAACTAATAGTTCTTTTTGTAGTAAACATATTTTGAGGTTTTGTAACCTCCCTACAAGGAGGATTAAAATCTACCACCAAAGTAATCAACTCCACACTCATCTACAAGGAAGTTCCATGTTCTGGTGAAATGTAACACTAAAGCACCGAAATATTCTCCTAAAGTGTTGTAAACTGACTGTTCAGTTTCCGTCGATACAAGCGCAGCAAGATAGACATCGGAGGTCCTTTGTTGGTAAGATGATTCTCTACTAGAGCCGTAATTAAACTATATACTAAACTATTTATATTTCTTCCTTAAAATTAAGTACACGTCTTTATATAAGCATCCTAATTTAGAATATCTACCAAATAGAAAGTCTTTTCCTATACAACTCTTACTACATATGAACTCTTTCCTAAATAATATGATACAACATTCTTCAAATAATAATATCTTCCAATACAATTTTTACTAACTGGACTTACGACTTAATATAACGATTCGGTCCCTTCAGATCTAGTTTATGACATTCCATCCCCCTGAAAAGAACCTTGTCCGTAAGGTTGGAAAAGTTTAACGATGGGCGGATCATTGCTTGATGGCAATGATATAAACACCAACGCACGGTGTTGGTTACTTAGCTCCGACGGCGGACCGACGGCAGCGAAATACACCTGCAACTTAATGTCAGCAATATAAGTTATCGGCGGGCCAGTGGTGGCGAGATATATCTGCTG
The DNA here is from genome assembly GCA_002076135.1 of Xerophyta viscosa. Lineage (NCBI taxonomy): Eukaryota > Viridiplantae > Streptophyta > Magnoliopsida > Pandanales > Velloziaceae > Xerophyta > Xerophyta viscosa. The sequence goes on along the minus strand of MJHO01000219.1, from coordinate 26,892 downwards.
TTCGTCGTAAGCAATATAATTCCATTAGCACTTGATAGTGGCGAGATACATTGCTCGGTGTTTATCGACGGCCCGGTGATGGTAAGATACATGTGTAGCTCGGTGTCAGTAATATATTCTAGCAGTGGCTTGGTAGCGTAGATTGAAGATTGATGCCAAAAAAGGGAAAATCTGCCAATCCAGAGATAGGTGATGCGAGGGGAATGACGGAGTCAAGAATGCAATAGGCTGAGATAAGTAGTATAGTGCAGTGGGGTGAGGGTTTTGAATCGATTTATCTGATACCAATTGTTATGAACCGACTAGGTCGGCTTCCAAGATGACCCGGACACAGCAAGATAGACATTAGAGGTCTGGTGTTGGAGTAAATACTAAATTTTTTCATATTTTTTCCATTATCAAAATAACACAAGTTCAACTTTCTACTTATAGAGACTTTTACCTAATCTAGAACATGTATTACATAAAAACTAATTTCCAATAAAACACTTACTAATATACAATCATTTCTAAATAATCTTATACAATATTCTAAATAATAATAGTCCCTAATACAACTTTTATTAACCTAGAGACCAATTCTCGACTTGGACTCAATTCAATAGCTTGATCCTTTCATTTTTAGTCCACAACAATCCACCCTCTTAAAAAAAAACTTATCCACAAGGTTGAAAAAGGTTCTAATGATGGTGGATAATTGCTCGATGGTGGTGATATAAATATCAGCCGATTGGTGCTTGTGATATAAATATCAGCGGATTGGTGCTTGTGATATAAACTGCCGGCGTTGAACTACATATGTGCCCAATATCGGCAATATAATTCCGTTGGCAACCGATGGTGGTTAGATATCTCATTGCTCTGTATCAGAATGGTGAAAAGATACACCTGCGGCACAGATCACCATTATAATTCTATTGATGACCCAATGGCGGCGAGATACACATGCGGTCTCGTGTCAGCTATATAATTCCATTAGTGGTCTGATGTTGGCAAAGGTAACTAGCATAATGCAGCGGGGCGAGAGTTATGAAACAACTGCTTTAATTACCAATTGCTATGAACCGATTGCTCTAAGACCTATTGTTGTGGACACGCTGGGTCTGCTTCCGTTAGCGATCCAAACACAGCGAGATAGACACTAGAGGCTCGATATTGGCCAGCTAATTCTCTAAGAGACACATAATTTAAGTAAATTCTAAACCGTTTATTTTCTTCTAGGATCTCAATAACGAAAATATAACTTTTGTATATAGAGGAGACTTACCTAATCTATAACATGTATTAAATAGATATCTTTCCAATGAAACTCTTACTAAATTACACTCATTTCTCAATAATCTCAAACTACTCGTGTAATAATAATAATGCAACTTTTACTAACCTAGACCTAGTCTCGGATTCAAGACAACAGCTCATTCCCAATACAACAGCTCAATCCTTTCAGATCTCCACGCAAAGTCGTATGTCATCAATGAAGTTCTTTTATAAATCACATAGTTCATTTTCAGCAGATAATTCACGTCATATAGAAACTCGGGTGAGAGGTTGGATTCATTTTGAGAGCTTTATTTCTTGTTTCTTTTCTTAAGACATTTGATCACAATTTTTTAAGCTGCTGCAACAAAGTCCCTAAGATCCTCAATTTTGCTTGCAATTGTTTCAGATATATTTGATACACAATAGCTGTTTATGTTGCTTCTCTTTAAGTCATCTTGGATACACATTAGCTTTTTTTGTTGCCTCTTAAGTTCTCCTTTATGGTTTGGCTGCCTTTACTTTCAACAGAATGTGTTATTGTAAATTATATCTGACTTTTCTGATTTTGGAGTTGGTTGTTACTTGGTTGGGTATGTATGATTAATCATGTTTAACTTGTTTATGTACAATGTAGCGTATTGCTTCCCGCTTGACAAGGGAGGGAGCTTCCGCTGACCCAGTAACACGAGGTCAGATTCAGAGCGAAGTCATGCATGCAGGATTAGTAATGCAGCACTTAGAAGCTATGCTCTTGGAGCTTGGCCGTAACAGCTATGACCATCCGTATGGGCGACTCCCCTGTACATGTTTTTGTTTCTTTTTCTTTCTTTCTTCTTCTAGAAATAGAGGGTTGCTGGTAATGTTTCTTCTAAAATGCAGGCTGAATCTTGGGTGAATGCTGGAAACCAGCAGTTCTATATTCATCAGCAGGTCCTAATCCCCATTTGTTTAGGTTGTAATCATGTGGTATTTTAATTTTTTTTTTCCCTGCTGCTTTTGCCGAGGCATTCCTTACTGTTTCCTGGACTTTATTTATTTATATGTATTGTATAAACTTTTACATTTTTTGTTCCAAGCAGCCATTTCCTCAACAGACAAAATTCCAAATCTTTGCTACTTTCCAAAAAAAAATCGCTGTCTGCGGTCTTTCTGAACTTCCGGTATTGTCGATCCCTTCGAACGAATATCCACATACATGCAGGTATGGATCTCAAATTTCAACCCAAGCATGATCAGGACTTACGTTCAGTCCATTAGCAGGGACTTCATCTGCCACTGTTATGTCTTCTGATGGGCCTAATCCAGGAGAGACACATGGGGAACACACAAGCGCAGAACAAGCAAGTGCAAGTGCAAGTGGAAATGATTTAGGTAATTCAGCTGCACAAGGCTTACCTTCGAGATCTGGTCATGTTATCAGTGGTTGTTTTACCTGTTCAAGTGAGGTCGGGCAGCTATCAAGTTGGTGCCATTCTGGTTCTTCTCAGGATCCATGACACGGGCAGTAGAGTTTTCCAGACCACTGCAAACTAACCCAAGTTCCCAGCATTTAATACCGAATCTGGAAAGTCTTGGCTAATTTTGTACGAGTATTGGTCCGGATTGCAAATGAAGCTTGGTGGCCAAATACCCAAGACCAGAGCTCGTCATTGTTAAGTTCACAATCTGCTGATTCAATTTGTTCTCATCCACCAGTAATATTGTGCAATCTGACAGTGGTGATTCCTCTATTCAAAGCTTATGGAGCTAATGTCTTGTTGCCAATTATAGGCGAGAAATTTAAGTTATGATTCGTTGGATGATAACCTATCTAATGTGAGAGAGAGACTATATGGTTTCTCAAGGTAAACCGTTTTGTGCATATCTTCAGTTGTTTGTCCTATTTGCCTATTATTTAGGGAATCATCATATACAGTTCTTCTGCTACCGCATTCTCCAACCAAGTCCAAGAATCCGCAGTAGACCTGATGATAATGAAAAGCTGTCTTGGAAGCAAGTTTGTCTAAGGCTGAAGATGAGTGAGTATTATTTCCATATGTTTTTATATTAATCTATCATACTTGCTAGTCCTTTTTATGTAATGGTCAAGCGGCTCTATCTGTTGTGTGCAGCTCCAACATAATTCCCAGAATGATTGTATCAATGCAAGATCCTGTAGCACGAGTCAGGAAGCATCAACTAGTAGTTCACCATTAGGTACCTCAAACAGCCTGGTAGATGACACAATATTGAATAAATCTGCAGTTGGGTCTACAGGGACTTTAGGAACTCGTGCATCTGCTAGTGTTTCACAGCCAAATCAGAGTGACAGGCCTGCTCCTATGGGTTTGGGGCTAGGGCCTCTCCAACCGAAGGTACCAAATTGTCTTGCCTATATCAATGGTGTTAAAAGATTGATCTTTTATTTTTATTTTTTTTTTCCGTCTTTAACTTTGCATCTGTACATACTCCATTGCCCTCTAATGTCTTGTAGAGACGAGGCAAGATGGCGAAGCCCTCAGAAAAGCCTGAACAACCTCGTGATGTCTCTTCAATCTCAGAGAACCCACATCCTGTTGCTATTGGCCAAGATGTTCTACGGTCTCTTCTGTCACGGGGCTCTGACATAAACAGGACAAGTACAAATCTTTCAAGTGAATGCCAGCCATCACCTGACATGTTGAATGCCAGACAACAAGGTGGTAACAGGACAAGTGGACAAGTTGATATGGCTACTATGATGTCTCATGTCCTTCAAAGTCCTGCTATGAGCAACCTTTTGTCAGGTGTAGCCGAGCATGCTGGTGTTGGTTCTCCTGACAATTTGAGAGGTATTTTGGAGCAGTGCACGCAAAGCCCCATAGTTGGCAATGTGCTAAGCAACCTTGTCGAACAGATGGAAGCACCAACCCAAAATATTGAGGGCATGCCTTCTGCTTCTGGACAGGGCCAACGTGGAATTAATTTCTCTAGTATGATACAACAGATGTTGCCTGTTGTTTCACAAGCTCTCAGTGGAGCAGCTCAGTCCCAACAGACTGGTCGTTCATTTGAACGACATAATGGGAGTAGAGACAATTTAACAAAGGAGAATGTCCGTGAGCCATCTAATTCGGAAAGTGCAATGGAAAAACGTAGTCAAATACTTGGGGCACTTACAGGTAACCGACAACAATTTGAAGATGGTGAAAATCCCAGAGATGTCTTTTTAGGAACTAGGCGGGACAATGCTAATGTAGATTTATCAAGTATGATTCAAGGGATGATGCCTCTCATTTCACAAGTTCTTGGAAGTGGAGCAATCGGTGATCTAGGTGTTCAACGTCAAGCTTCGCCTAATGACAGCAGTACTGATGCACATGATGAACTGAAGAACAAGCAAGCTGAGGTAATTAGGTTTATGAATTACTGAATTCTTCAGCAAAATTCTTTTAAGGTCTGTTTAGTTTGGGGGAGCGGGAGATCTTGAACGGAATCATTCGCATTCTCATGTTTGGTTCATAGGATTGGAATGGTTGTCCCCATTCCGAATATAGCCAAAGATTGGAATTTCAAAAATTGGAATTCCATTAACCCACCTCTTCCACGGATTTCCGCGCCACTCTCATGGGTTTAGCTATTCTTTTTTTCTCTTTGTTTATAAGGTTTCTATTATAGTATTCTAGAATTAAAATATTTATTATGTAACTTATCTTTTAATATTCATTTTTCTTCATTTTATATCATATTATTATATTTGCATTTTTTCGTCTGTAGAAATTCTTATTGAAGAGTTGAATCCAGGAATTTCTCTTGTGGGAAGTGTTTCAGCCACCAGCTCTTCATACTGGTGTTTATTGTATTTAATTTTATAGTATGACTCAATACTATTTTTAGTATATTAATTTATTAGTATTTATTTGTTAATTAATTTTTATTTCTAGTATCGTTATTTAATTCTTAGTATATTTTATTAATTTATGGTACGTATTTATACCATCTATGTTCCTTACCATTGATAACATGCGTAAAGCAGAGTATACCTGAATTGCTTGTACAGTTCTGCTTCTGTATTATGGTTAAATTCTAATGGTAATGAATTTCAAATAACTTTAACTTCTGAGGAGATGGAAGTTTGACTGTAATAAGTTGTTAAATGATTCATAAAGAACGGTAGGACTAAACAAAGTGAGAAATAGTATTGGTGTGAAGTGCTAACTATGATGCGATCTTAAATGATCTAGAACCTATGATTCAGAAGAAAAGGGAAAAATGAGATCAGCACCTACTAGCCATATCTTGCGTGATTTTTGGTCTAACTTTGATCCTTTTAGTAGCTTGGCTATGTTGGGCTTTAATTAGAGCAAATAAAAAAAAGAAAAACCATTGCTTTGTGAAACATAAAATTTAAGAAGTATATTAAGGTACATTTGATGTGATAAGAGAGTTTATTAGAAAAGCTCCTTCCGTAAAATTAAATAAAATCGGTTTCATCTAAATTTTTTGTCAAACTGTTTTTAGAACACTCTCATGTTTTTGGTTAAATTTATACGATTGTCTTGTTACATATTGTTGTACTGGATAAAATATTGAAAAAATATTTTTTGCCAACTATATGCATACTATAGTTACAATAAATACTCTTTTGTTATTTTAGCTGTATTATAAATCAAATGTAAAATTGATTTGTGCTGTTACGAGTATATTCTTATGTAGTATCTAAAAGAATGATTTAGTAGAACTGCTTTTTCCTAAAGTAAATGGTGATTTTTTACTAAACCAAACTATTAGGTTTTAGGAAAGATATGCGGTTTTAAAAAAATGGATTTCAATAATTAAAAACTGAATTCCAGAATTTAAACTAGCAAGAGCTAAAAAAATTGGAAGTTTGGGTCAAAATTGTTTAATTGGTTGTAACTGATTTTCTGATGCAGAAATGTGCAGGGATGAACTTCTGATTAAGATTTACTGGTGATCAGAAGTTAGCCGCCTGACCCCACCTAAGTGGGAAAAAGCTTATGTTATTTGTGAATGCGTCTTCAGCTTATAACTATTTTCCTAGATTTCAACATTTTTTTTTTTTTGTTTTTCTGTTAACTTCCTTAGATGTAGCAGTTACATTTGCTAGTGTTTGTATTGTTTTTGCCGTATGGGAAAAAGAAAAAACATGAGTTCCATAAGAATGCAGTGAGTCTTTTTAACACGGGTATCAAAATAAACTCCTGCAAAATTATTCATTTAAAGTGTTAGAAGATCACAAGTACTTTTTTTTTCAGTTCCAATTTGTTGACTCCTAATATGCGATATTTCTCAGGTTGATCTATGAAATCGTGCAAAGAAAATTGAAACAGAAGATTCTCAAGAAACATCCCCTCCACCGCTGAAGCTCGATAAGTGCAGCCAAACCTTTGTGGTGAAAGGATTTGTTGTGACGATCTATCCAAGGACTTGGCATAATACTGAAGCCCTTGCAAGGGTATGTTTAACTTTCTTCTAAAATGAATAAAGTTGGAAATATCGACTGCAAGTGAAAAACAACACTTATTTCAAGTAGATTGAAATGGTCATATACGGACAGTATATATTATATTCAAATCGTTGCTGAACTCTGGTTTGCAGGAATTGAACAACTACTGAAAAGCAACATTCATTCAGAAGCTTAAATCACAGAGTGACAACCAAGGACAAAGCCTTGATTTGAAGGGAGCAGATCTCAAGCCTTTCATGTTTTCACTGATTCACTGTGTTGAGAAGTTTGGTTTTTTCTTTTGTTTATTCTTCTTGACTGTTTTCTAAGTCGAATGATCATGAATACATCAAGCACAGTCAATTACATACAATTTTCTGGAAGGTCTATAGTGTAGGAGAATGAAACCTTAGTAAATTGCAGTACTGACCTGTTTCTGTATCTAGAATTTCGCTGGTCAATGAGACTACAATATTCGACTGCTGCTGCATTATTGTTTTGGCGAGGTGTTTACTTCTTTTTTCTGTTGAGATTGTTACATTGTAGACCAGACTACTTATGTACCTTCGCAGAAGAGTTTTCTTGGGGTTTTAGGTAAGCGGCCTGCAACTTCTGTTTTCATAACAGTGTTTCATTTTGGGGCTGAATTGCTATTTTGCTTCAATTTGGTTTGTACGGTTCCTCCTCCTTGACTGAATTTGATTCGTGGTCAAGCTGTTTGACTAAATCACATATTCCAATAGAGTATTATCTCGGAAAAAGTTTGCAGATGACCACGACTTGTGTTTGGATGTATATTGCTGCGGATCGTTTAATACTGGATGTAGACTGTAGTTGGTGTTATTACTGGTGTTTTATTTATAAATTTTACAATGCATGTTTGGAAAGGGTTAATGTTTTAAGATGTTAGTAAAAGTTTGCTAGTGGTGTTACAGATACATCAACCGAAGTAAAGAAATCTGTATCCATTGGAGAACCTTGGGAATTGTGCAAAGGTTGTGGGGGTATTTTGTCCTAAACTTTGTTAATGATTTTTAAAAGTCCAGGCAGCTGCACGATTGGGTGAAGTTTTGGAGCATCCTTTGATCATCCTTTAATTACAAAATATAGACATTTCAGCCAACAGTACTAGTATAAATCTTTCAAGTGAATGCCAGCCATCACCTGACATGTTGAATGCCAGACGACAAGGTGGTAACAGGACAAGTGGACAAGTTGATATGGCTACTTTATGAGCCGCCTTTTCAAAGAAAAATATCGCGACGAAGGGTTTTTTTACTTTATGAGCCGCCTTTTCGAAATTGGTGGAAATGTCCGAAAAACGTATACTATAGCGCACACTTTGAAAAAACAAAAAAAGTTATTGGGACGAGTGATTTTTTGCTTTTCAAATCATCTTATAGTTTTTACATATATAAAAAATAGTATGTTAAAGTTAACGATTTTGGAAAGCAACACATGCAAACCGATTTTTGTTTTCTAGACGGCTCTCTCAAAGATTGGTTAAAATGTATAAAAATCGTATGCTGTAACTTACGATTTGAAGATTGATTGGTAATGAAAGACCGATTTGTAAGAGGCTTTGAAGCTAAGACTTAGACATGTAATTATTCCTAAAATTTTACGATACAGGACCTACATGACTAATTCTGTATAATGTAATGAAAGAGAGCAAAATGGATGCTGGACAGCCTGGACACGATATTATGGGGATGCGGATCCTCTGCGGTGCGTCCCTGCGACGCGCCGCTGCGGCAGCGATCCTGGCCATCCATCTTGTCCGGCACCTATCTTGAGACATAATGTAAAATCTTCGGCAACTCATTTGACCTACTTTTATATATTTTTGCGCAAAATTTCAAACTACAAATTTTTAGATTTTGATGTGATCTACAACTTTGTAGTTGAATATTTTTTGAAAAAATATCAAATATTATGTCAAAATAATAATTAAACTTTTAATCATCATTTCGGCACACTGTTTAGCATTTTTTTCGAAAAATACTCAACTACAAATTTATAGATCTTATTAAAATATATAACTTTGTAGTTTAAAATTTTTTTGTAAAAATACTTATAAATAGATCGAATGAGTTGCCGAAAATTTGTACAAGTACAGAATATTATATAAATCTACGGCAACTCATTTGACTTAATTTTAAGTATTTTTATGAGAAACTTTGAATTAGAAAGTTATAAATTTTAATTTGATCTAGTTTTGTAGTTGAATATTTTTTAAAATAATGTCAAATAGTACGTTAAAATAATGATCAGATTTTTTATCATCATTTCGGCATATTAATTTTTTTTTTTTCGAAAAATGTTCAACTATAAAATTGTAGATCACATTAAAATCTATAACTTTATAGTTTAAAATTTCTCGAAAAAATGTTTAAAATTAGGTCAAATGAACTGCTTAAAATTTTATACTATATCTCGAGATAGGTGCTAAATTTGATGGACAGTCGGAATCGCGGCCGCAGGGGCGCGTCGCAGGGACGCGCCGCAGAGGATCAGTATCCATATTATGGCTTAAATTTACGGGACAATTGCGTATCAGCCCCATGTTTTTCATCATTGTGCAAATTAGTCTCCGAAAATATATTTTTTAGAGATGATTTTTTTTTTTTTAATAAATTAGTCTCTGATAATATATTTTTAGTGGCTAATTTATAAATTTCTAAAATAGAAAAACTGATATGTAATTTTCTGTAAATTTACAGTACTTATTGTTTCTGCGCTGCATTAATGTGTTGATAATGATGTCCACCAATTTATGGGGTAATTCCAAATCAGCCCCCGTAAGGCTGACTTTTTTCAAAATTAGTCCCTGAAAATGCATTTTCAGAGGCTGATATGGACTCGGTTTCGAAATAGGGGGCTGATTTGAAATTATCCGATTTATCTACTAAAATGTCTTTTCCAACATAGGGAGGCGGGAAAAGGTGAGGTACAGGAGATGGATTGCAAGTTTTTTGAGTAACTTTTTATTCCTTGGGTGAAAATGATCCACCCATTTATTCTAGTTTATATACGTACATATGTATGTGTATATCAATTTTTTTAAATAAGAATATTTTTCTTATTCTAATTTTTTTAAATAAGAATATTTTTCTAGACAAAAAAAAAAGAATATTTTTTTTTAAAAAATGATAACTTAATAAATAATTTTAATTAATTATATATATATATAAATTTTTATTTCTATTAAAATATATTTTATTTAATAAAAATTGGGGGGGAGTTATCTGTAAGTGCGTTGCCAGTCGCTCCAAAGCTAGATTTACCATCTTAGAAATATGTCAAATTATCCACTACGGCGACAGGCTAATTCCTATACTATGTTGCGTTTTGCATAATTTTATTAGAATTGAAGATAAAGCTGATAATTTGTTTAGTATTTACGGAAGGGAAGTGTTACTAGAGAGCGCTCAAAGTAGTCCATCAGTTATTAAACAAAGAATTTCGGTGAACATGACTCAACAAAATTTGATGGCTGCGGTGCGAGAAGAGAATGCAAATCAATTGGGGAATGACTATATTAATCGATATTAGATTCTTGTGAGTATATTTTAAATTCATATAATTCAAACATGTTTTTTTTTTTTTTACAATTTTGTATTTGGAAATGACGATTTATTTGAACATTGTTCTTATTTTTTTAGATAGAAAATTATTTTCGGTTATCTATAATCTGATCATATTTTTTTATATTTTCTGAGATCTCTAATAGAAAAGCAAAATAAAAAAATAGAAAGAAAACTGGAAATAAAAAATAAAAAATTATTTTTTGCTTCTAAATAGGGCCTTTAAGATGGTGACATTTTTTTTGTATCACCATAGCTTGGTGATAGTCACCCACCGAGCCACCAAAAAAAATTTACCAAAACACGTTTTCCATAGTTGGGAAACACATTTTTCAAGGTTGGGAGTGGTAAAATCACAGGTTGTGGGTTGTGGCGCGAATCTCGAGCATTATTTTTAGCTCGTGGTTGGAATTTTGGGGGATTGTGTGGGCACCCAAACTCAATTTGAGTATTCATTAATATCAATCAATAAGTTCTGGACATCAACGTCTTATTAAATATATAATGATCTATAATTAGTAACGACAGCGTGAAGATGCAAAATAACCGCGGTATCACACGGTAAAAACAACGCTTGTCCACATCTAAAAGAACAGCTAAAAAGAAAGGGAGGTTTTCTCAATTCAGGCTCATTTTCGTTTCAACCAAATCAATCTCTGAAAACACGTTTTCAGGGACTCTTTTCGTAAAATATCAGCTCTTGAAAATGAGTTTTTAGGGACTGATTCGGCCGAACTCCGAAAAGGAGAGGTTGAATTGAGGTTATCCGAAAGAAAGAGCTAAGGACAAATTATAGGCGCAGACTTTTTAAAAAAAAAAATGAAATGTACTTAATAAAACTAAATTAAATATTAGTTTTAATTTTCAAAAATTAATGGACAAACATCTTAATTAAACATTTTCGATAAAAATAGAATAGCCGAAAGGCTCATACTCTTAAAAATAGTAAATGAAGGATAAATTTACATCAGCATGTAGTATAAATATTAGTTATAAATTTTATGTATAATATCATTGTAATTATTTATATATTTTCTATTTGAAATCATATATAATTATATTTGAGGTAATATAAAATGTGGCAATATACAGTTAGGTATACGTACATACATATTTGTTTATAAAATTTTTAAAGATAAAATATTATTTTACATAAATACATAATATGAATATCAGTTTTGAATTTGGGAATTGCTGTTCAACCCTTCTATAGAAAACTTTATTACACAACAATCCTCCGTAAGATTCTCGCAATTTAGCCCCTTTATTGTTTGGGAAATTTTTACGGACGAAAATGTTTCAAAAATGTCCTATTGTAAAATCTAAATTTCATTTTTAGCGCTATTTCCAACTTCTCAAAATAAAAATTTAGACGCATTTTCTAGAAAAATTTTTAACATGAACTTATTTTCTTTATAAAATCTACAATTTTTATTTTGAATTTTTTTTTAAAAAATACTTTTAAATATTTATTTTAGAATGTTAAAAAAATATTAAAAATAGATTTTTAAGTGTTGTTTTCAATATCACAAATTAAATATCTAGAAGCCTTTTTTGGAACAAATTTCGACATGAGAGTTGTATTGACAAGATGTACAACTCTAATGTTAAAAATTTTTGAAATAATTATTTTAGAGTATTAAATATAGTACCTAAATTGGTGATAAAAGCGTCAAGTTTCAATGTGTTCGGAGGGTGATTAGAAATATTAGAGTGGGTTGAGGGGCTAGCTTACAGGTCAAAATATTAGAGGGCTGAACAAAAAGTTCAGAAAAATACAAAGGGTAGATATTCTTTTTAATTTTTTTTTTTTTGGGTATATGATAGCATTTAATTGTTTGATTATCTATATTTTCTATTTTTGAAATCACGTATAGAAAATAATTTAGGTAATATTAAATGTAAATACGGTTACTATGCGTACAGATGTATATTTGTATATCCATTTTTCAAATATATTTTTAAAAAATTACACTTAATTTAGTTAAGTTAAAATTTTATAGTTACATGTTTTGACTTCTGTAGAAGTCACAACTTAATTTACTTGGGTAAAAGAAAAAGAGCCCCATCATCCCAGCCTGGAGCTTCGGCAAGTGCCCCTGCAGCAGTGACGGACCCAGAAATTTTATACAGGGGTGTCAAAATCTAATATAATATATGTAGATATTTATAAGCAAAAATAATTTCACAAGCTAAATAAATACGTCACAAGTAAAAAAAAACATCAAACCATTTAATTTTATAACAATAAATAATATAACTTTAATAACTAAAACTTACTCAAAATATGATGAAATTTATAATTATTTTTTCAAAAAAAAATTAATCAGAAAAAGTCATGTGTGTACGTCATGTGACACTGTAATGACGGTACCAATCGAAGGGATTAAATAATTGGGTTTAATCGACTAACGGTTTCGGCGCATAAACAGTGAATGAAAATGAAGAGATTTTTTTCAGACAGTCACTATTTTAATAGTTTCTTCCATTTCAACCTCTAGCTTTTTTTAGTTTTTTTTTTTTAATATTTTTAATATCCTAAAATATTTATTAGAAGAATTTTTGAAAAAATTTATAATATAAGATATAGATTTGAATGGAATTTATAATTTTCATGTTCAAAATTCAATAATATACTTCTAACTAGATGTTTCAAAACTTTAAAAAAAATTATCAAAAAACAAACAAATGTGCAGCTTCAGTGGGATTCGAACCCACGTCTCAAGAAAACAAATAAACCTCCCCACCGCTGGGGCAAGGGCGTAATATGTTTTTTGGGCTTCAGTATCTTATTTATGAGTAACAGAGTATTACATATTCTATTACTAGCTTGACACCTCTACTAGCAGGGTCCGTCCCTGCCCTGCAGGGCGGTGCCCCGCTTCCCCTGCCCGGAGCTTTCACCAAGTGCTCCGCCGCGGCGGTGCGCCCTACCCTCCCACACAACGACCATCCTTTCCTCTGGGAGCTATCCTCAATCAAACAGGTTACTTCTTACCGAACTTCTTACCCCGTCTTCATCAGCATGTAATGTAGGTTAAATAATGTTTAACCGAAGTTGTATGTAAAAACAAAATCGAAAGCAATGTTAGGTTTTAATGTCTAGACTTCTCAACAAAGTAAGTTTCTTCCTTTTAAATCCCTCCCCCCCCCTCGGGTCCTCAGTTAGTCACAACAAACTTTTAAATTTTCACTCTTTTTCTCTCGTTTAACTCCCAATTGTTTTTTTTGCAAACATGGAGACTGGGGGAGCTGGGACTAGCGAGGGTAGAGGTATGATCTTCTTCTTCTTCTTCTTTTTTTTTTTTAAAATTGTGGTAGGTGATAATAATAATTTTTTAAATGTGTTTGAATAAAAATACATTTGGAGGTATGCAAGCATAGATAGCTTCTTAGTTATTGTTTATGTTTCATGTCATTTGTGAAGTCCATAGTCTTTGAACGATACGGTGAAAGAAACAAAATGTGTAAATTTTACTAATGCAATTTTTTTTCATATTTCTGTTGTAGTGATTTACCCGCTGAAGAAGGAGAACACGTTTTTGTGCTGCAAGTGCACCGAGCAGCGAGGGATAGCACAATACTACCCAGGAGTAGAAGGATTTGCTAAACACTCCCAAATCGTACACCGTGAACTTAAAGTGGTTTGCACAAAATGTGCAAACCGCTTCAAGAACGTTGCTGACATGAAGCAACATTTAGACGACCATCATTAGATGGTCGACTAAGTCACTGCCTAGTATGACGTAGGTTAGCGAAGGTTTAGTGAAGAACTAAGAATTTGAAGTACTTTGTCTAGTTGGAAAAACTAAGGTTATGCTGAAAAAAAAAATTGTATTTCGTTTAGTTGCTCTGCAATGTATTTGGTTTATTTGGAGAAAAAAAAATTTATTGTGGAAAAAAAGTTCTATGTTTGCAAGAATCCATCTTACAGATTATCTTAAAGTTGTACCTATCTCACGTTAAAAGGGTTGAGCATTATTCGATATTATCCGACAAGTCAACCTGCGCTGAGAACTTGGCCAAATTGAATTTAGAAAAAATTAAATGTATTTAAAAAAAATATATATCTAATTTTAAGTATTATTTTATATATTAATTTATAACTGTATCAGTGTTTAACCATGCAATAAAGGTTCTTCACCTATACTGGCCGCAATGCATCTTCCTCTCCTGTTTCCCAATAAACGAATTGTTACATTAAGTTTTTAGACAACACTATTGCAGATGTAATTTGGAATGTTATTTTTATTGTGAAATTAACGAAAAAATATGGTGATTGAAAATTATTAATGGTTATTGTAAATGGTGGTACGTGATGAATAAAAAAAGCAGATAGAGTGGCTACATAATAGAAAATTATGAATATTGTTCATGTTTTACACATTTCTAGTGTCGCACACATGCGATGCATGAAAGCTAGTAATATTGTTCATGTTTTACACTAGAGGCTCGATATTGGCCAGCTAATTCTCTAAGAGACACATAATTTAAGTAAATTCTAAACAGTTTATTTTCTTCCAGGATCTCAATAACGCAAATATAACTTTTGTATATAGAGGAGACTTACCTAATCTATAACATGTAATAAATAGATATCTTTCAATGAAACTCTTACTAAATTACACTCATTTCTCAATAATCTCAAACTACTCGTGTTAATAATAATAATGCAACTTTTACTTAACCTGACCTGAGTCTCGGATTACCAAGACCAACAAAGCTCTGTCCCAATACAACGGCTACAATCCTTTTCATTATCTCCAGGCAAAGTCGTATGTCATCCAATGGAAGTTCTTTTGTAAATACATGAGTTCATTTTTCGCACATTAATTCACGTTCATATTGCAAACCTTGTGGTGAGAGGTTGGAATTCATTTTGGAGAGCTTTATTTCTTGTTTCTTTCTAAGACATACTCGATCTCCAAATTTTTTAGCTGCTGCAAAAAGTCCCTAAGATCCTCAATTTTGCTTGCAATTGTTTCAGATATATTTGATACACAATAGCTGTTTATGTTGCTTCTCTTTAAGTCATCTTGGATACACATTAGCTTTTTTTTTTTGTTGCCTCTTAAGTTCTCCTTTATGGTTTGGCTGCCTTTACTTTCAACAGAATGTGTTATTGTAAATTATATCTGACTTTTCTGATTTTGGAGTTGGTTGTTACTTGGTTGGGTATGTATGATTAATCATGTTTAACTTGTTTATGTACAATGTAGCGTATTGCTTCCCGCTTGACAAGGGAGGGAGCTTCCGCTGACCCAGTAACACGAGGTCAGATTCAGAGCGAAGTCATGCATGCAGGATTAGTAATGCAGCACTTAGGAGCTATGCTCTTGGAGCTTGGCCGTACAGCTATGACCATCCGTATGGGCGACTCCCCTGTATGTTTTTGTTTCTTTTCTTTTCTTTCTTCTTCTAGAAATAGAGGGTTGCTGGTAATGTTTCTTCTAAAATGCAGGCTGAATCTTGGGTGAATGCTGGACCAGCAGTCTATATTTCATCAGCAGGTCCTAATCCCATTATGGTTCAGGTTGTAATCATGTGTATTTTAATTTTTTTTTTCCCTGCTGCTTTGCCGAGGCATTCCTTACTGTTTCTGACTTATTTATTTATATGTATTGTATAAACTTTACATTTTTTTGTTCCAAGCAGCCATTTCCTCAACAGACAAATTCAATCTTTGCTACTTCATCGCTGTCTAGCGGTCTTTCTGGAACTTCCGGTATTGTCGATCCTTCTAGGAACGTAAATATCCACATACATGCAGGTATGGATCTCAAATTTCAACCCAAGCATGATCAGGACTTACGTTCAGTCCATTAGCAGGGACTTCATCTGCCACTGTTATGTCTTCTGATGGGCCTAATCCAGGAGAGACACATGGGGAACACACAAGCGCAGAACAAGCAAGTGCAAGTGCAAGTGGAAATGATTTAGGTAATTCAGCTGCACAAGGCTTACCTTCGAGATCTGGTCATGTTATCAGTGTTGTTTTACCTGTTCAAGTGAGGTCGCAGCTATCAATTGGTGGCCATTCTGGTTCGTCTCAAGGATCCATGACCGGCAGTAGCAGTTTTCAACCTACTGCAACTAACCCAGTTCCCAGCATTTTTACCGAGTCTGACAGTCTTGCTAATTTTGTGACGAGTATTGGTGCACGGATTGCAAATGAGCTTGGTGCCAATACCCAAGACCAGAGCTCGTCATCGTTAAGTTCACAGTCTGCTGATTTATTTGGTTCTCATCCACCTAGTAATATTGTGCAGTCTGACAGTGGTGATTCCTCTCTTCAAGCTTATGGAGCTAATTCTGTTGCCAATTATATGGCCGAGGATTTAAGTTATGATTCGTTGGATGATAACCTATCTAATGTGAGAGAGAGATCTGATATGGTTTCTCAAGGTAAACCAGTTTTGTGCATATCTTAGTTGTTTGTCCTATTTGCTATTATGTTTAGGGAATCATCATATACAGGTTCTTCTGCTACCGGCATTCTCACCGGTTCCAAGAATCGCAGTAGACCTGATGATAATGAAAGCTGTCTTGGAAGCAGTTTGTCTAAAGCTGAAGATGAGGAGGTATTATTTCATACTAGTCATACTTGCTAGTCCTTTATGTAATGGTCAAGCGGCTCTATCTGTTGTGTGCAGCTCCAACATAATTCCCAGAATGATTGTATCAATGCAAGATCCTGTAGCACGAGTCAGGAAGCATCAACTAGTAGTTCACCATTAGGTACCTCAAACAGCCTGGTAGATGACACAATATTGAATAAATCTGCAGTTGGGTCTACAGGGACTTTAGGAACTCGTGCATCTGTTAGTGTTTCACAGCCAAATCAGAGTGACAGGCCCGCTCCTACAGGGGCGGAACTAGGGGGGGGCCGATGGAGGCCACGGTCCCCCCCAATGCATTTTGCTCCGCCTAATATATAAATTTAAAACTTATATTATTAAAGATGATGTATACACAATTCGTTAAAAAAATGCTGTTCTTGTTGGATGGGAGAGAGTTTGACAGCATACATGTTGCGGGTTCAATTCCCAGCAGCAACATTTTTTTTTCTTATTTAAAGCTCTTTATTTTTTTAATTATTTTGGGTTACATGGGCCGTACCATTCTTTTTTTTTCTTTTAAAGTATGGTTTGTTTGATTAGTTATTTGTTAATGTCACTTGCTTTTCTATATGTATATGTTTATTTTGCAGTATTTTATATATACTTATTATTAGTACTTGTTATTGGCCCCTATTAAAAAAATTTCTGGTTCCGCCAATGCGCTCCTATGGGTTTGGGGCTAGGGCCTCTCCAACCGAAGGTACCAAATTGTCTTGCCTATATCAATGGTGTTAAAAGATTGATCTTTTATTTATTTTTTTTTTCCGTCTTTAACTTTGCATCTTTACATACTCCATTGCCCTCTAATGTCTTCTAGAGACGAGGCAAGATGGCGAAGCCCTCAGAAAAGCCTGAACAACCTCGTGATGTCTCTTCAATCTCAGAGAACCCACATCCTGTTGCTATTGGCCAAGATGTTCTACGGTCTCTTCTGTCACGGGGCTCTGACATAAACAGGACAAGCACAAATCTTTCAAGTGAATGCCAGCCATCACCTGACATGTTGAATGCCAGACAACAAGGTGGTAACAGGACAAGTGGACAAGTTGATATGGCTACTATGATGTCTCATGTCCTTCAAAGTCCTGCTATGAGCAACCTTTTGTCAGGTGTAGCCGAGCATGCTGGTGTTGGTTCTCCTGACAATTTGAGAGGTATTTTGGAGCAGTGCACGCAAAGCCCATAGTCTGCAAGTGCTAAGCAACTTTGTCGAAACAGATGGAAGCACCAACCCCAATAATATTGAGGGCATTGCTTCCGCTTCTGGAAGGGCCAACGTGGAATTATTTCTCTAGTATGATACAACAGATGTTGCCCTGTTGTTTCCAACAAGCTCTCAGTGGAGCAGCTCAGTCCAACAGGATCTGGTCGTTCATCTGAACGACATAATGGGGTAGAGACAATTTAACAAAGGAGAATGTCCTGTGAGCCATTCTAATTCGGTGAAAGTGCAATGGAAAAACGTAGTCAATGCTGGGGCACCTACAGGTAACCGACAAGACAATTTGAAGGATGGTGAAACTACAGAGATGTCTTTTAGGAACTAGGCGGACACTTGCCTAATTGTATAGATTTATCAAGTATTGAATTCCAAGGGATGATCCTCTTCATTTCACAAGTTTCTTGGAAGTGGTGCAATCAGTGATCTAGGTGTTCAACGTCAAGCTTCGCCTAATGACAGCAGTACTGATGCACATGATGAACTGGAGAACAAGCAATGCTGAGGTAATTAGGTTTATGAATTACTGAATTTCCTTTCAGCGAAATTCTTTAAAAGGTCTTTAGTTGGGGGGAGCGGGAGATCTTGAAACGGAATCATTTCGCATTCCTTCATGCTTTGGTTCATAGGATTGGAATGGTTGTCCCCATTCCAGATATAGCCAAAGATTGGAATTCCATTAACCCACCTCTTCTACGGATTTCCGCACCACTCTCATGGGTTTAGCTATTCTTTTTTTCTTTTTGTTTATAAGGTTCCTATTATAGTATTCTAGAATTTAATATTTAGTATGTAACTTATCTTTTAATATTTATTTTTCTTCATTTTATATCATATTATTATATTTGCATTTTTTCGTCTGTAGAAATTCTTATGGAAGAGTTGAATCCAGGAATTTCTCTTGTGGGAAGTGTTTCAGCCACCAGCTCTTCATACTGATGTTTATTGTATTTAATTTTATAATATGACTCAATACTATTTTTAGTATATTAATTTATTAGTATTTGTTTGTTAATTTATTTTTATTTCTAGTATCGTTATTTAATTGTTAGTATATTCTATGGTACGTATTTATACCATCTATGTTCCTTACCATTGATAGCATGCCTAAACAAGTATATCCTGAATTGCCTGTACATTTCTTGCTCTTGCATTTAATGGTTAATTCTATGGTATGAATTTCAAATAAATTTAACTTTTGAGGAGATGGAAGCTTGACTGTAATAAGTTGTTAATGATTCATAAATGAACGGTAGGACTAACAAAGTGAGAATAGTATTGTGTGAAGTGCTAACTATGATGCGATCTGTTTTAGTGTTAATGGTCTAGAACCTATGATTCAGAAGAAAAGGAAATGAAATCCATCACCTACTGCCAACTTGCGTGATTTTGGTCTAACTTGATCCCTTTAGTAACTTGGGTTATTTGGCTTTTATTAGAGCAAATTAAAAAAGAAAAACCATTGCTTTTGTGAAACATAAAATTTAGAAGTATATTAAGGTAGCATTTGATAGTATAATAGTTTTTATTAGAACAAGCTCTTCCGATAAATTAATAAAATTGGTTTCATCAAAATTTTTGTCAAACTGATTTTAGATACTCCATTGTTTGGTTAAATTTTATACGATCTGTCTTGTTACATATTGTTGTACTTGGATAAAATAGCTGAAAATATTTTGTCAAATATATGCATACTATAAAGTTACAATAAATACTCTTTGGTATTTTTAGCTGTATTTATAAAATCAAATGTAAAATTGATTTTGTGCTGTTAAGAGTATTTTCTTATGTACCATTTCTAAAAGAATGATTTAGTAGAACTGCTTTTCCTAAAATGTAAAATGGTGATTTTTTACTAAACCAAACTATTAGGTTTTAGGAGATATGTGGTTTTAATAAAAATGGATTTCAAATTAAAAACTGAATTCCAGATTTAAACTAGCAAGAGCTTTTAAAAAATTGGAAGTTGGGCAAAATTGTTAATTGGTTGATTAACTGATTTTTAATGCAGAATGGCAGGGATAACTTCTGGATTAAAGATTACTGGTGGATCAGAAGTTAGCCGCCGACCTACCACCTAGTGGGAAAAAGCTTATTGTTATTGTTGTTATTGTGGATGCGTCTTCATCTTATACTATTTCCTAGATGTTCAGCACTGTTAACTTCCTTAGATGTAGCAGTTTACATTCGCCTAGTGTTGTATTGTTTTGCGTATGGGAAAAAGAAAAACACAATTTCATAGAATGCAGTGAGTCTTAAACCAACTGGCTATCAAATAAACTCCTGCAAAATTTATTCATTTTAAAAGTGTTAGAAGATCTACAGGTTTTTTTTTTCAAGTTCCAATTTGTTGACTCCTAATATGCGATATTTCTCAGGTTGATCTTATTGAAATCGTGCAAAGAATTGAACAAGAAGATTCTCCAAGAAACATCCTCCACGCTGAGCTCGAAAGTGCAGCAAACCTTTGTGGTGAACAGGATTTTTGTGACGATCTTATCCAAGAGCTTGGCAATAATACTGAGCTTGCAAGGGTATAGTTCTTAACTTTCTTCTAATGAATAAAGTTGAAATATCGACTGCAAGTGAAACACACTTATTTCAAGTAGATTGAAATGGTCATAATACTGGACAGTATATAATTATATTCTACGTTGCTGAACTCTGGTTTACAGGAATTTGAACAACTACTGAAAAGCAACATTCATCAGAAGCTTAAATCACAGAGTGACACCAAGGACAAGCCTTGATTTGAGGGAGCAGATCTCAAGCTTTTCACGTTTGAACTGATTCACTTGTGTTGAGAAGTTTGGTTTTTTCTTTTGTTTGTTCTTCTGGGACTGTTTTCTAACTGCGAATCATGATATACATCAAGCACAGTCGATTACATACAAGTTCTGGCAGGTCTATAGTGTAGGAGGAATGAAACTTGGTAAATTGCAGTACTGACTGTTTCTGTATCTGAATTTCGCTGGCCATGAGATTACATATTGAGCTGCTGCTGCATTACTGTTTTGCGAGGTGTTTTTACTTCTTTTTTCTGTTGAGATTGTTACATTGTAGACCTAGACCTACTTATGTATTCCAGAAAGAGTTCTTTGGGTTTTAGGTTAAGCGGTCTACAACTTCTGTTTTTCATAAACAGTGTTTCATTTTGGGGCTGAATTGCTATTTTGCTTCAATTTGGTTTATATGGTTTCTCCTCCTTGACGAATTTGATCATGGTCAAGCTGCTTGACTAAATCACATATTCCAAGAGAATATTATCTCGGAAAAAGTTTGCAGATGACCACGACTTGTGTTTGGATGTATTATTGCTACGGATCCTTTAATACTGGATGTAGACTGTAGTTGGTGTTATTATTGGTGTTTTATAAATTTTACAATGCATGTTTGGAAAAGCTTAATGTTTTAAGATGTTGGTAAAAGTTTGTTAGTGGTGTTACAGATACATCAACTGAAGTAAAGAAATCTGTATGCATTGGAGAACCTTGGGAATTGTGCAAAAGTTGTGGGGGTATTTTGTCCAAACTTTGTTATGATTTTTAAAAGTCCAGGCAGCTGCACGATTGGTGCTGGAAGTGGTAGTTCTCTCTGTATAATGCTAAAATCATAACTTGGATAAATAAAAGGAGTGTTAAGTTCGGCCTACGCTGGAATCTGTTTTGGGTGAAGTTTTGGAGCATCCTTTGATCATCCTTTAATTACAAAATATAGACACGTATAGTGTCTCACAAGAGTCATTTCAGCCAACTTGTCCATGAAAAGAACAAGGTGACGTTTGGTTGGAAAGTTAGAACTGGATGGGTATCGGAATTGAAATGCAGTGTAATCGGAATAGAAATGACCATAACTTGTATAACATTTGATATATTATGGAATCGGAATCAAATTGCCTAATTTTATTCCGGTAGAGACATCCGGTAATCAGAATTTCCTTAATAACAGGAATCCAATTCCTATTCCGGACGGTTACAATTCCAATATTCTCTTAACCAAACGCCTACAATCGGAATAGGTAGTTACGATTCCTATTCCATGCGGTTAAAATACGGACCAAACACCCCACAAATGTATTCTCATTTTAAGACTTCCATTTTCAAGATAGGTGGATGCTAATCTGACCAATGTAAGTGTTGTGTTTGGATGCATAGTTTATTGTATTATTGGATAAGAATGAGCTTTTATAAGGATCATGGCTTGATACTTGACCAGACAGTATGAGCTGCATTGGGCCGAACTTAATGTGAGATGCATAGGCTGGATGGTCCTGTCCGAATATGGCGCTAGCTCGATTTGTCCTAATCTTGTTAATTTGGGCTAATTACATGCAATTAGGTTCAATTGGACCTTATTGAAATTGTACTTAACTAGACTTTATCAAGACGGTTTAGGCTGAGTTGGGCTCAATTTTAATTACTCATCATTTACTGTAAAATTGATATAGTAATTTCAAATTTGGCAATTTAATTTTATCATGATTTTATATTTAAATAGTCTAGCTCTGCTTAATTCATTTATTAGCAAATATGTACTGTGCATAAAGATGCACAACAAAAGTCAAGTCCATAGTAAGCACCGTCAGAAGATGATTATCAAAATTGCTTCATTTTGAACGAGATTAGCCTGATCTTTTATAGGGGTGAAAAAATTTCTATAAAAATGATCTATTTATATACATAGATGCTATTACATAAACATTATCTATTATATAAAAAGAAATTTTTTTAAAAAAAATAAATTTCATCTATATTTAAAAAAGTGATAATACGTATGTATGATTGGATATCACTATAAAATCACACCACATTTTATAAATTTTCCTTGCACCCACTCTCTGCAGTCGCGCCCTTATTAATTCCAACTCCAAGATACATTTTTTGAAAAAAAAAGGTTTCACATGAAGATTATAAATTTTGACGAGATTTACAATTTTCATGTTAAATTTTTTTTCAAAGATATACTTCTAAAAAATATTTTGGGTTTTAAAATATTAACGAGTTATAACTATTTTAAAATTCATTTTGAGACTTTAGAGTCCCTAAACACATATTTTCAAACATTTTTGGAGGAAAAAAAAATATTCAATATGAAAATTGTAAATCTCACCAAATTCTATAACTTTCATTTGGAACGTTTTTCTGAAAAATGCGTCTAAAAGTCCGTAAGAGCACAATTGCAAAGAGTGGATGCATCAGATTGGATCCCTTCCCTATGGCTTTCTGGCTGGTCTTCGTCCTGAGGATCTTGTACTATTTCAGACAAAATTACTAATTTATGGGTGGTTTCGCAAGATTAACATTTAGAAAATCAAAACCACAAGCACTCAACAGAACATTATAAAATGGACATACTTGCTTAGTTTTGGTTTTTCAACAAAGAATCTTAACTGCTTAGAACACAGATAAATGGCAATAAGATTGTGTAGTTAGAGCTGCTACAAAAGATCATACATGCTCATCTATGATGTTGGACAGACAAAAAGTTAGGTCCTCACTCCTCAGACACAAAGAAATAAGATTTTCAACTACCAAAATCTACTGACATAACATTGGAATAAGTAGCACAACATTAGTGCTTAATATTTTTATCAAATAATAAAATTTCACCTGACAGTTGATATTTTCAAAAACAACAGAGTTATGGCTGGGATATATCTCAAATATATCATCTCAATGAGGAAAACAAGAGAACATCAAGTGAGAATCAAGAAATTTATATAATGACACAACAGAAAAAGAAAGAAAAAAAAAGATTACAAATGTTCGGCAAGTTGACATTGATAATACTACTGAAGGGAAGGAATGAACCATATGGGCGGCGGATAACTGAGATAATCTTCGGGAGGATAGCAGAACTCATAACTGTCATTTTCAAGATTAAAGACCACCACATCTCTAGCTGCTTGCCTCCCGTTTTCATCAGCAATATAACAACCAAAATCATCGCTGAAGTAGATGGAATTCTCCTTCACTCCAGGCACATCTTTGGCGGGGAGACAGATGCAATTGTTGGTGCCTATAAATAAAGCATGGCCTTTGAGGTCTTTAGTTTTGACCCAAGGGTTTCCATCAACATTGGTCTTACTAGAATGGAGTTTGTAAAGAATGACCTTATTAGTAACCACCATTGTGTGTCCTGCTTTGTCTCTTCTAGGATCGGAAATCTTAACTCGATGCCGAGCCACAGCATATATATCTCCGTCGCAAATGGCAAGATAGGTAGAATCTACAACGAAAAACTTACCTTGTTGTTCCAACTCTACCAAGAACGTCTCCTTAGGCTGGGTTGTGCTGAAGTCGATTTTTACGACTTGGCGGGTCGATTGCAAACAAAGAAGGATATGAGAGTTTACCAAAAGAATATCTATAGAATAGAGTCTCGTCTCGATTGGAGTCCATACGTCATCGCCGGGTCTGGCAAAAAACAATTCCCAGAGGCACAATATCACTACGACACAATCGCCAGCAGAAGGGTTGGACGACAGAGCGACTTTTTGGACAAAAAACAACGGATGCTTATCCATAACAACCGGCCCACTATAGCTGCAGAACCTATACTCGACAATGGAGCCAGATGAGGGATCTCTGATGAACTCAAAGGTTGGGAGGACGACGAGGGAGGGGAGAGGGAGGTAGGCCTCAGTGATTGGTTGGAACAGAGAGAGTCCCCACTCGTGGTCGCTGAGCACCAGCCAACCCTTGTCTGATGCGACGACGTGCTTCCCGACGAGCTCGGACGAGGTGACTTTGTAGCTGCGACCGTCGGTGAGACTGAGAAATCTCCGGCTTGGCGGGTTGGTGCTCGTGTCTTCGGTGGGAAGCATGAGCCATGGACATTGCGCAGCTCCCTTAACAAATTGAAGCTGCTGCTGCAATTCGTTCTCCCAAGATCTGCACACAGCGCCGAACCGGACCAAATCCACCGCCGTCAGCCGGTCAACGATGAGCCCTACAACAAGCGAAGGAAGTCCAGACGCCCAGTCACGCTTCTGATGCTCCTCCTCTGCCGTCGATCTGCATGAGACCATGATGACCTTCTTCACTTATTTAGTCCAATACCGATTGTGACGGTGCCGGAAATGAACAGCGCGCCTCTCTAAATAGAAGTGTCGAGAGAGAGAGAGAGCAGATCTTGGAAGGTAAAAAGTGTATCTTTACGAAATAAGTCACTTTTCTAAACACCATGTAAGCAAAAAGATAATAATAGGTAAAAAGTGAGAGAGAGCAGATCTGATCTCCCAAGATGATAAGATCCGCTATAAAAGGTAAAAAGTGACTTATTTCGTAAAGATAATAATTCTTATTTTATATAATTTTAATACCATATAAGTTTAAAAAAAAAATCCGCTACTATGAAGGTGAGAATACACAAATCATGACCTTCATGCTAGCAAAACTACTTACTAAATCAAAGTCAATGGCCATAAAAATTATCTTTCTTTATGTCTAGTGGAAAAATATATACTAGTAGAAAAAATAATAAAGACAAAAAAGGATGGTTTGGCGGAAGAAAGTGACACTCGCTGAGAAAAAATTCTAGATTCGGAAATCCCCAGCACATTTGGGAGGAAAAATGATTTACATTAAAGGACTTTATATTCTCACTCCTATTTAGTCTAGGCTAAAAGTCTGAAACACTAGAAGCTTATCGAAACACATAGAATCAAAAACATTTAAAATAATAAACATTTAATCATGACATTAAAAATAAGCGCATTTTACATTTTATATGCCCTCTAAAATAGGATTTAGCGAATTTGTGCTTCCCTAATTAAATATAGCATATTTGTGCCCCTTTAGCGCGTGAAATAATCAAAATACACTCGTACATTTTTTGATAAGTACGCTCTGTTCTCTCACTCATTCTGACCGTACTTTCCCGCCAAAAGAATTTCTTCTTTCTCTCTCCTTGCAGCACTCTAAATAAAATCGTAAAAATTTCAAAAACAAACGCCAAAAATTCTAAAAATATGACATTTCACTCGGCTGCAAAAACGAGTTATTTTAGATATTTTTTAGAAAATTTAAAGCATCTCTAGATACTTTAAAAAAATATTCGAACATTTAAATGTATTCTTGAGGCACCAGACGACATTTTTTTGCATTTCGACGGCGTCGGGATGCCGTCAAATGCTATGCATTTTTTGTTAGATGCATTTCGAAACGATGTTTCAGAAAAGGTATAGACCGTCCCAATCCGATCACCAAGCGAAAAGTTATGGCACTTCAAAAGATACATATATTTTGTAATTTTGTTTTTTCCTCCTAAAAATTCCTACAAACACCTAAAATATCTATAAACACTTATAAACACATAGAAGCATTCATGAACAGAATACTTACAGAATGTGTGTTCTTATGGCATTTACAGAACACTCGTATATATACATATAAACACTTAAAAAACACTTGGTAACACTTCTGTAATTAATACACAAGATATGTGTTCTTATGTATTTTACAAGTGTTCGTGTGTTTTTTATAAGTGTTTGTGTGTGTTTTGCAAGTAATAGTAATAGTCGATTATAATGTATTTCTGACTTAACTTATTATAATATAGTAATAGTCGATATCTGATATTAAATAGTTTTTCTTTAAAAAAAAGTTATTTTCATAATCGTTGCGAATTTAGACATTCTAAAGCATCTTTCAAAATTTTTTTAAAAAAAATTCCTACATGAATTAAATGTATGCAATTCTGGACTCTAGAATGAGCTATATATGTATAACCAGATGAGAAAACATTAGGGTTTAGGGTTTAGGGTTTAGGATTTTTTTT